>CAUYRH010028535.1:0-14313 GCA_963574655.1 Perodicticus potto
GGTACATGTATTCCATGGAATACTAAGAAGCCTTAAAGAAAGTTGGAGATTTTACCTCTTTCATGTTTACATGAATGGAGCTGGAACATATTCTTCTTAGCAAAGTATCTCAAGAATGGAAGAAAAAGTATCCAATGTACACCGCCCTACTATGAAGCTAATTTAAAGGTTTCATTTGAAGGCTATACCCCAATTATAGCACAAGAATATGGGAAAAAGGGCACGGGAGGGGAGGGGACGGGGGAGGATGGGTGGAGGAAGGGTAATTGGTGGGATCACACCTACGGCGCATCTTAGAAGGGTACAGGTGAAACTTACTAAATGTAGAATATAAGTGTCTTCATATAGTGATTAAGAAAATGCCATGAAGGCTATGTTTAACAGTTCGATGAAAATATTTCAGATTGTATATGAAGTCAGCACATTGTGCCCCATGATTGCACTAATGTACACAATTTTGATTTAATAAAAATTTTTTTAAAAAGAATGAAAACAAAGCTGTTTCTATTTGCAGATGATATGATTATTTACTTACAAAACCCTAGAAAGCAACTGATAGAAATAACAAATTAGTAAGGTCATAGAATATCAACTAAATATACAAATATCAGTCATATTTTTATATACTAGTAAGCAAACTCTCAGAAAGTGAAAAAAATTACATTTATAGTACATAAAAAATATTAAATTTATGAAATACATTTAACCAAAGATATACAAGAACTCCTCACTGAAAAGTACAAAACATTTCAGAGAGAAATTAAAGGAGAGATAAACAAATGGTATTTATCTATATTTATGGATTAGAACACCAAATATCATTAATATCTCAGTTCTGCCCAAATTGATCAATAGATTCAGATTCTCAATATCATTCTAGTGGGGTTATTTTTGTAGAAATTGACAAGCTGATTCTACAGTTTATTTAAAAGTGTAAATGGGGCTGGGCTTTGTGGCTCCTGTGTGAAATCCTTCCACTTTGGAAGGCCAAGGCGGGAGGATAATTGGAGGCCAGGAGTTTAAGACCATCCTAAGTTAGCTGGACATTGTAGTGGTGCCTGTAGTCCCAGCTACTCAGGAGGCTGAAGCAAGAGAATCGCTTGAGCTCCAGAGTTTGCAGTGGCTGTGAGCTGTGATCCCACAGCACTCCACCAAGGGCCACATAGTGAGACTTGAGACTCTGTCTCAATAAAAAAGACCATTCTAAGCAACATGGAAAGAACCTATTTCTACAAAAATAAAGAAATTAGCCAGCTGCAGTATACAACTATTCTCTTATCTACTCAGGAGGCCGAGGCAGGAGGATCACAGCCCAAGAGTGTGAGGCTGTAGTGAATTATGGTCTTGCCATTGCACTCCAGACTGGGTGACAAAGCAAGACCTATTCCAAAAAAAAAAAAAGTAACGGGCCTATAGCCCTTTCATAACAATTTTAAAAGCTAAACAAAACTTGGAGGACTTAAATGATCTATTTCAAAATAGATCATTTGCGGAGGCAAAGACAAAGGTTCACCCTGGAAAGGTTCTCTGAGTTTACTGTTAAGTTATTAAGTATGAAATGTCTAATTGGCTTAAGTACTAAGTTTGACAGTTGATATCTCTGACTTTGATACTTCTTGTTTCATTCCTATTGTGAATGTACATCCTCATTCTTTTGGCTTGTGGTTGTTTGCAAAAAAAAAATTTAGAGCAACTTTTGTGAAACAGAGATAAGTCAAAAATGTATCTTATTTCTGAATATGAGTTCTGCCATGGAACCAGTGCAGCTCAGATGGCTTGAAATATCAATGAAGTGTTTGGGAAGGGTATGGCTAATGAACACACAGTGTATCAGTGGTTTGAAAACTTCCATTCTGCTGATTTTAATCTTGAAAATGAGCCACATGTGTGACCTGAGACCAATGTGGATAATTATGAGCTGAAAGCTGTAATGGAAGTGAATCCACCTCAACCTACCTGTGAACTGTCGGCAGAGTTTGACATTACTATTCTACCAATATTGGACATTTGCAACAAATTAGCAAGGTAAAGAAGCTGGGTAGATGGGTTCTGCATAAACTAAATGAGCATCAAAAGAGAAGTCATCTTGAACTTATTTTTCTTTGCTATTACAACATAAAGGTGAACCGTTTCTACACTGTATTGTTATGTGTGATAAAAACTGAATTCTTAGACAATTGCAATGTTACCAGATGAAGAGGATCCAGCTGCCTGTCACTGTCAGCCAGTATGCAGAGATGGGGATAGGTCCACCAAAGTCTATTTGTCAGAAGGCCAGCAATTCTGGAGAATGGTGAGAGTAGCCTCTCCAAGACTGTTCTGTTCTTCCATTTCCAAATCATAGTTTTAAACATAAAGATTCAAAGCAAAGACTACGGTATCTCTTATTTTAAATAATAATCAACACAAGTCAATGACCTATTATAACATTTCTGATTCAAAAATTAATTTCCTCAATCAGTCTTCCTAAACTATTCAAGATGGGCAACTTCAGGGTGGGAGCTAAAATTACAAAACAAGAATGGGAGACAGGAGGTAAAGGTCAGTTAGGACCTAAACTGACCAGACTAGCTGTGTCATGTTGGCCCTAGACTGACTCCATCGTATTCTCACCACATGTGCTCTCACCTTGAGTTCAGGAGTTCCAGACCAGCCTGAGCAAGAGTGAGACTCCATATCTACTAAAAATACAAAAAATTAGCCAGGTGTTGTAGCAGGCACCTGTAGTTCAGCTACTTAGGAGGCTGAGGCAGGAGGATGGCTTATACTCAGGAATCTGAGGGTGCTGTGAGTGAGGCTGATGCCAGTGCACTCTAGCCTGGGCAACAGAGTGAGACTCTCTCAAACAAACAAAACTAAACCATGACAATGTGTATGGCATGAGAATAGACACAGACAATAGAAAAAATAAAAAAATCCAGAAATAGATCTTCACTTGCATGGTCAATTGATTTTCTACAAAGGTGACAAGATAATTCAATGGGAAGGAAAGTCCTTTTAATAAGAGATGCTGTAGTAATATATATATGAAAAAATATTTATGCTGATTCTGCCTGAAACCCTATACAAACTCAAAACGCATCATAAATCTTAATAAAAAAGCTAAAAACTATAAAACCAGGGAAAAACAGGAGACAATGTATGTCACTACATGGTGATTTTTTGGAGTCAATTTTTAAAATTAAAGTGTATCAATAAAAGTGTACAAATGTACATGTAACTGGTTCCAGGAACAAATTTCAGTGATCCCTATATGTTTTTCAATAATTATCTTCCTTAACAAACTACTTAGCCTTTTTAGTTGTTCCCCAGAAATGATCAATTTTCTGCAAGATAAAGGAGATGAGATTCTGAAGGCCCCTGGCTCCTGGGACCAAGACTCATCATCCCCCAAAACAAGTCTCTAAAGCACAGACACTAACAAGTGGACTGCAGGATCTGCTTCAGTCAGAGACGGATATGAGGCAGCTTCTTCCATTCTCCTGACATGAAATTCCAATCTTGGAAATCCTCCTTGTCTCAAAACTGGATCTTTGTGCAGTGAGCAAAATGCCTTGCCATTTCAATAACATAAGATCACAAATAGCTGAATTTTAAATAAATAATTACATCTATAGACATGCTCCCCAGATCAAGATATAGAAAGAAAGGTGTAAGTGGTGGTGCCCAGAGATGAGATCAGAGTAGAGATGCTCAGGCCAGATTTATTGAAAGGGTGGCTGACCTGCCTGGGCAGTGAAAAGGCAGCATCTGTGCCAGGGGCAGTTAGAGACCCCTTTTATATGGGGCCAGTAGTGAGTGGGCAAGTTCCACAGTTTGCCCAGAAAGTTAGAATCCTTTGGGTGAACCTCTCAGGGGATGGGACTTACCAGATCCTTTGTGTCTTTGTCTTAGAAGGAGAGGAAGAGGAAAAGGACAGGGAGGAAGAGGGGGAGTGTTTGTGTGTGGCTGAGTTAGGCACCCCCAACAGAGAACATTGCCAACATCCTATCACACGCCCCATCTTATCCAATATTCTAGTATTCTCCCACCAAAGTTAACCACTGTCAATGGAAAAGAAGCTGTACTGTGTAAAATAATTTATTCTGAGCCACATTTGAGGACCATGACCCAGAGCCACACCCAAGAAGTCTTGAGCAAGTGGAGTTGCTGTGGTGGGGTTACAGTGTGGTTTTATACATTTCACGGAGACAGGAATTACAGTTGACATTGTAAATCAATACGTGGAAGGCATATGTTGCTTTGGGTTGAGAAGGTAGGACATCTCAAAGTGGGGGCTTACAGTTTATAGGTGGCTTTAAAGATTCTTTAGTTGACAGTTGGCTGAAAGAGGTAGGCTTAGTCTGAGAGACCAGCAGTAAGATCAGGGTCTGTTAATCAGAGACAAACTACAGACTCAAGTGGATTGTTGTGTAGACTGAAGACCTGTAGATGTGTCTTGAATAGCCTTGGGCCTGTTAATGAGTCACAAAGGACATCTCTAAGAAGAGAGGGAAGTATGATAAAGCATGTCTGATCTCTTTTCCTCAGGGGTAGCAACTCAATTTTGGAGGATACCCTTGACCAAGAGGGGGGGTCCAGTCGGCCATTGGGGGGAACTTATTTTTTGGGCTGGGTGGGTTTGTTTTTGTTTTATAGAAGAGATCTCCTACACCCAGTTTGCAGTGCAGTGACAGAATCATGCTCACTGCAGCCTCAAACTTCAGGGTTCAAATGATCCTGCTCTCAGCCTTCGTAGTAGCTGGAACTATGGATACACCACCACACGTGGGTAATTTTTCTTATTACCCACTCTGTCATCCAGGCTTTAACCACTTTTTTTTTTTTTTTGAGACAGAATCTCACTACGTCACCCTCAGTAGAGTGCTGTGGCATCACAGCTCACAGCAACCTCAAACTCTTGGGCTTAAGTGATTTTCTTGCCTCGGCCTCCCAAGTAGCTGGGACTATAGGTGCCCCCCACAACGCCCGGCTATTTTTTGGTGGTAATTGTCATTGTTGTCTGGCAGGCCCAGGCTGGGTTTGAACCTGCCAGCTCCAGTGTATGTTGCTGGTACTCCAGCCGCTGAGCTACAGGTGCCGAGCCTACCCACTGTTCTGACATCTATTATAGCACAGTCTTACCTGTCTTTTATTTTATATGCATGGACTCATATAGTACATCTTCATACACAGTGTATTTATTTTTGTATAGTATTTATTATGTGAATATGCCTCAATTGATCTATTTTATGGCCAGGAAACATTTTGGATTCTTCCAGTTTAAAACTATCATCAGTAAACTTCTATGGACTTTCTTGTATCTATATTTGGGGGCACATACACATATGTGGTGAATACGTATTTAGAGCAGAATTACTGGCTCCTTGAAGGTATGTTCAACTTTAATAGATAACTGAGATTGGACTTGTTTGGGTTTTTTTTTTAATTGCAGAATATTCGAGGGGCACAAAATGTTAGGTAGTTAGGAACGGTTCTCCTGAGGAGGAGGACAAGGTGAGGCCTCCAGGTTGCAACTTGGTGCTGCCCGCCTTAATTCTGTCCCTAGTGACTGCTCATTCCCGGGGAGGAGTGACCACCCTACCAATCTACCAGTCAGAATTTAGCAGTGAAAGCAGTGGTGCCCAGCAATGAGATCAGAGCAGAGATGCTCAGGCCATCTACATTTTTCTCTGCAAAAGAATGTAGAAGACTCTCTAGCCTAGCAACAGGTACAATGGAGTCTTGAAGGTGACCTAGACTAACCATAAGACTAATTATTACATCATTAGCTTAAATCTGCTTTGTGGTCCACACCCCCATGGGCTCTCAGAAAGGCTCATAGGAGGTCTACACATGCACTAAGACTCTGGTTCCAAGGTGACCTCTGAACTACGAGGTAGGCCTGACTCAGGTGGTATAAAAGAGAATTGCTAGCCATAACCCATGCTTTCATTTGTTGTAACAACAAGGGCCTCCTCGGTGTATGGCAAATGTATCCTACTTTGTAAACTTTCTTACTCTGTAAACCTTTCTTTCTCTTTCTCGATAAGCTTTGTTTCATGCCTGCCTTACTTTGGGGTATCTGGTCACTTTTGACCAAGAGCAGTTTAAGAACTAAGGACCCAGGCAGCTGCCTGAAACACTGCCATTTTAGGAGACGGACATCTGCCTTAAACCCAACATTTTTGTTTTGGAAACAGTTGATGAAGATCCTGGGTGATAGCCAGGAAGCAGCTGGTACCTCTCAAAGTTGTGTATAAAATCCCCAAACTGTGTTTTCCTTAGCAGTCACTAAGGAGGGGCTTGCGGCATAAGCTGTTAATAGTTTACCTTCCTTTTTGTGCTAAAACTTTACTTGCTCTTTTCAATTATTTGGTGACTACCTTGAGCCATTACTGCACTGCTCTAAGAAAATATTTTATTTGGCTTTCTGAGAAGCAAGGTAGCAATGGATTTGTACAGTTCCCAGTTCCCAAGTATGGAGAGCAGCTGAACCAAAAGGCACTGAATGAAGTTAAACTACAACTAGTGGAATATGAGAATTCCAGTTGTTCCACATCCTTGTCAACAGTAGGTATTGGCAATGATAACTTTAGCCATTATATAGTGTGTATCTTAACTGTCAATTTAATTTGCATTCTCTAGCTACTAGTAACACGAAACGCCTTTTCATAAGAGTATTATAAATATCATTTCCTATTCTGTGACTTGCATTTTCATTCTCTTAATAGTATATTTGTTGAAATGAAATTTTAATTTCAGTAAATTAAATTTCATTAAAATTTCATTTGGGCCGAGTATGGTGGCTCACATCTGTAATCCCAGCACTTTGAGAGGCAAAGTGGGAGGGTCTCTTGGGGCCAAGAGGTCAAGATGCCGTGATCTATGATCCGGACACTGCTCCAGGTTGGATGACAGAGTGAGATGTTTCTAACAAAAGAAACAAAGGAACTGTAATTTTGATCAAATCCAATTTAGCAGTCAGTTCCTACATGTGGTTTGCGTTATGTTTTGGAAATATTTGCATATCCCATAGTCTTGAAGATATTCTCCTATGTTATATTGAAGCTTCATTTTTCTTCCTCTTTCACCTAAGTCTACGAGCATCTGGAATAGACTTTTAATGTCTGTTTTAAAACTTTTTATTCTGTTCCATTGATTCATCTGTCTACCTGAAAAAAAACCACTGCTTTTATATCTACATTTAAAATAAATTTTTGTATCTGATAGTATAGGTTCTCCAACTTTGTCCTTCAAGAACTAATTTAGATAATTTGTTATTCTTAGCCCTTTTTAAAAATTTTATTTTACTTAATTTTTTTATTTTTATATATATATATATATTTTTTGTTTGTTTGTTTGTTTTGAGACACAGTCTCACTATGTCACCCTTGGTTGAGTGCCCTGGAGTCACAGCTCACAGGAACCTCAAACTCTTGGGCTTAAGCAATTCTCTTGCCTCAGCCTCCCGAGTAGCTGGAACTATAGGCACCCACCACAATGCCTGGCTATTTTTTAGTTGCAGTTGCCATTGCTGTTTAGCAGGCCCGGGCTGAGCTTGAACCCGCCAGCTTCGGTGTTTGTGGCTGGTGCCCTACTCACTGAACTACAGGCGCCGAGCCTATTTTACTTGATTTTATATTTTTAGAGACAGGCCTCACTTCATCATCCAGGCTGGCATGTAGTGGTTCGATCATAGTTCGCTGTTTCTGCGAATACCTGGCCTCAAGTGGTCTTACGTTGGCCTCCCAAAGTGCTGGGATTACAGGAACGAGACTGACCACCCTTTACATTTTGATATAAATTTTAGAATTTATTTCAACAAATTTTTTAATTTCCACTGCGAGGATTTTCATAGTTATTGGGTTGAATCTATAGATACAGTATGAACTGACATGTATAAATCATTGAGTTTTTGCAACTATGAATGTGGTATACATCTCCTTTTATTTGAATTTTCTTTAATTTTTCTGGATAATGCATATCATTAATTAATATTTTTCCTTAGGTATCTGATGCATTTTGATGCTATTATGTTACTTTGTTTTATAATTTCATTAAGTTTTTTTTTCTGGTACATAAACATACAGTGATTTTTTTCTTAATATATTGACTTTATATCTTGTGACCTTGTTAAAGTCACTTATGGATTCCAATGATTGATCCAAGATTTTTTCAGATTTTTCATGCACACAATTAGGAAATGTGAGAATAATGAATGATAAGTTTATTTTTTCCTTTTTATAGCTTGTGGATGTTATATGTTTTTCTTGCCTAATTGCATAGCTAGGATATACAGTGTAATTTTTTTTCATTTTTCCTTTTCTTTTTTTCAATGCAGGGTTGTAATAGATACAGTATAATGCTGAATAAAAGTGATGATGGCAGGCATAATATTCATTTTTCCCAGAGAAGGCATTTGATATGTTTTCCTCAGGTATGTCCTCTATAGGTGTTTTATAGATATCTTTTAGCTGAAGGAATGTATCTTTTATTTCTAGTTTTTTGAGTTTTTAACATCAGTAGGCATTTTCATATGAATGGGTATTGAATTTTACCAAACGTATTTTTCAGCATTGATTGAGATTAGATGATTTTTATCCTTTACTTTGATATTGTGGTAAATTAGAATGAATGATTTTCAAGTGTTAGATGAACTTTATATTCCCTAGAAAGAACCCAACTTGGTCATTACGAAATATGTGTGAGAACTGTCTGGAAAGTATCCAGGCATGTATGTCTCTATTTTTCATATTATATGACTGGATACTTTCTGGACAGCCCTCATATAGCCATACGAATTTCATTTGTTCATATTCTAACATTGTTAATTAACAAATTTCATTTGTTAATACTCTGATATTGTTAATGTTAGCATTTGTAGAATTTTGCATCTGTAATTATTAGAGTATAATTAACCTATAATTTTTCTCTTATTTTTGTAATATACTTGTAAGGTTTTGCTATCAGTGTGATGGTAGCTAGGTAAAGTAAGTTTGGAAGTATGCTCACTTTCTTATTTATCGGGAAGAGTTTAGAATATGATTCCTTTTTTTAAAGTATGTCTGATAGAATTTATTGGTGATGTCACTTGGGACTGGAGTTGTAACCGTAATTGGTTCATTGCTCAATGTGCACAGCAAGTCAATTCATTGAAATACTAGTTTGCAGCACAGAAAGACGTTTAATCTTTAGGCCTTCTAGCTAAGAGACGGAAGGAAACACCAAATCTGCCTCCCTGAGGAGACGGGAGTAGGCTGAAGTGCAATACAATGCTTCTTTATTGATTTTATGCTTCTATGGTCTGTTCACTTCTGTCAGGGGAGTGTTGAAGTCCCTGGCCATTATAATGTTACCATTTTATTTCTTTGCTTAGATCTAGTAGAATTTGTTTTATGAACATGGGAGCTCCTGTGTTAGGTTCATATCTGTTTAGGTATGTCTGCCTGCTGAATTGTTTCCTTTACCATAATATTATGACCATTTTTGTCACTTTGGACCATTGTTGCTTTAAATTTAATTTCATCTGATATGAGAATGGATATACTTGCTTGGTTTTGGTTTCCATTTGTGTGGAATATTATTTTTCCATTCCTTTACTTTGAGTCTGTGGGAATTCTTCAAAGTTGTATGGGTTTCTTGGAGGCAGCATATACTTAGTATATGTTATTTTCATCCATTCAGCCGATCTATGTCTTTTAAGGGGTGTATTAAGACTGTTAATGTTCAGTGTTAATATATGGGATATTGTTCTGTTCATTGTGTTGGATGATACCTTGTTGTTTTGTTTTCTGTTGGGAGACGACCTCCTGGGAGGCAAGGCTGCCCAGCTTGACGAAATATACTCGAGTCAAGAACTGAGTGCAAACCTGGCCTCAGTGGTTTTCCTGTTATAGCTGGTTTCTGAACCAGATTAGAATGGAGCCATGCCCCTTTGGTCAGCAACAGACTGTTGAGAATGCTATTTTGCCCCTAGGCTGTTTTTAATCAAATTATGCAATTATGACAAGATCATGCTTTCAAGCTACTGTATATAAAAGCTGTGCAATAAAGGTGAGATTGCTTGTTGCTATTGAGGAGAAGCCCTCCTGATCCTGCTATTCTCTGTCTGTTTTTTCCATCCCATGCTGGTCTACTCCCAGAGTCTCTAATAACCTTTGCCAGGCAGGTTCCCAGCAGTTTTCTCTCTTCTGCTATTGTTTTATAGGAGCCATTATCTTTAACTTTAGGGTGTTTTTATAATGGTTGGTATCACTTGTGCTGTTCCATGTAGGGAAGGTCTTATAGTGACAAATTCCCTTAGTGTTGGTTTGTCTCAGAAAAAGAAGATTTCGCCATTATTTATGAAACTTAGTTTTGCAGGATACAAAATTCTTGACTGGCAGTTCTTCTGTTTAAGAAGACTTAAAATGAGGTCCCAATCCCATTCATTTCTGCAAATTCTGTTATCTTCTTTCTTATGTTGTCTGTCTCTTTAGCAATCTTTTCATTTTTTTCCTCTATGTCCTAAAACATGTTTTGGTTTCTTTGTGTGGGTTTTCAACTCTATTTTAAATTCAATTTATTTATTTTTTTGCTATCCATATTCTGAACTCCATTTCTGACATTTTGGCAATTTCCTTTTGGTTGGATTCCATTGCTATGGGAAAGGTTCTGGACCCAAGGAAGAAAGATTATTCCAAGGTGTAAAACAAAGGAAAATGGAATCCCCGTTTTGTAGATATGATGTGGTCTTTATTTCCACCTGGATGCATGTGGGATAAAATCAAGAACGGAATTCCACATGTGGGTTATGGTGGATGGAGATTTAAAGGGTCAATTGTTGGCATTCTTATTTCCTGGGAGGGACATGAGTCTGACCCTTCCTGAGTGGGCCATGAATCTGGCGCTGCCTGGGCAGGGCAAGTTTATTTGGCCAGGTACACCTGATTCTATCATACCAGCCTCTTTAGATTATTATGAGGAGGCAGGGTGATGGGCATGGTGTCTTTTTGACTGCTGCTTGCAGGAGGAGGGGCTGTGTGGGCCATCTGTAAAAAGAATGGGAAGGGGAAATGGGGAGGAGAGTGGTGTTTATAGGAATTCTTTGGCTTTTTTAGTCCGAGGTGGTTGGTATCCAACAGGGCGAGGATATGAGTTTTTTTCCGGTGACTTGTTAATAAATGGAGAGAGGAGGCGAAGAGTTACTGGTCTAAAACTGAGAACGAGAAAAAATAATAACATAATTAGTGGCTCTATCACATACAATAATCGGGAGTTGTCAGGGCCACTAGTAATCCCAAGAGGACATTTCTACCTAGTAGGGGAATGATATAATACCTATTACCAAGATTTCTGCCTGTTTTTTAGAGAACTTTTATAAGGTGGCACTGTGGAAGAAGTCACAGCACCATATGAAAGGTTCTGGACCCAAGAAGGAAAGATTATTCCAAGGCACAAAACAAGGAAAATGGAATCCCTGTTCTGTAGAAATAATGTGTTCTATATTTCCACCTGGATGCAGGTGGAGTGAAATCAAGAAAAGAATTCCACGTGTGGGTTATGGTGGATTTATAGGTTCAGGGAGGACAGCAATTGGTGGCATTCCTATTCCCTTGGAGGGACATGAGTCTGACCCTTCCTGGGCGGGTCATGAACCTTACCCTGCCTGGGCAGGGCAAGTTTGTTGGGGCAGGTACACCTGATTCTATCACTATGGATCTACCTGGATCCTTTGGGGGTGTCAAACTGGCTTGTTTTTTTCATGTTGCCAGAATTCTTTTTCTGGTTGCTTTTCATCTGACATATCTTTTCTTCACTCAGGGTAGATAGGTTTGTGTGCACCTGTTCTCCTTTGCTGGGAGCTCTCCTATTTAGTGAGAAGGACACATTCCTAGATGATGCCTTTGTGTCCTTCTCTGGAAGATCGACCTGGCAGGAGAGAAGCAGGTGCACTGGGAGCCTATAATACAGCTGTTCTGCATTTTCCCTGTCCCCAGTGATTGTGAGAGAACAAGGTGGTGATGGAGGATCATTGTGCAAAGTGGTGAATGTTGCTAGGATGCTGTTGGAAGCTTGGGTGGGAAGCTGAGTGAATCCATCTCCATAGAGGAGATTACTCTGCCCAGATTTCCCCACAAGGGTGGTGGTGGCAGCTGGGTGAGGCCATTAGGCCATAGACATGGGTGTTAGGGCTGCAGTGTTTGCTTCACCCAGGGCCAGGTGCAATGGCAGCATTGCTAGCAGGTCTATATCAAACTATTAAACTGCGGGGGCGGGTCATGCCACGTGGCCCATGGAAGCCTTGGCAGTGGGGCCAGGTGGCAACTTGGGAGTGAGTACGGGGCTGGGATACTGGGTGGCTGGGGCTCCCTACCTGCTCAGGTCCCACTGAGGCAATTGACATGAGGCTTCTCAGGTGGTATCAGTGGCACCTGCTCTGTTCAAATCCCCCATGGAGGGGGAGCATTCAGCTCCCACTCATGGGCCTGCTCTCTCTCCTTCCCCAGCCTGGAAAGGGTGATAGGGAAGCAGTTGCAGCAAAGGCAATCCCTGTGAACCAGGCACTCTGGACCTGAGAGCTCAGAATGGCATCAGATGTAGTGACAGTCCCTGCTGTGCCCATCCTCCGGCGCGATGTCATGGCACAGTCTCCTCACAGCCCCTAGATTAGTCTAAAGGTCTCCTATGGTGGTGGGGGCCCCCCCGCACAGTTAGGGTTGCAGGGTCAGTGGAGGGAATGAGGAGTCCTTGAGTTCTCGCCTCGCCTTCCCCACATGTGGATATCTCTGGGTACCTTCCAATCTTGACAGGTGGATCTTCCTGTCTCTCTCTCCCACTCTGCGTGTCTGTTGTTGCTTCTCTGATGATTAAAAATGCTCTCTCCAGGGTGGCGCTTGTAGCTCAATTGGTGGGCCACCAGCCACATACACCCAGGCTGGCCGGTTCGAACCCAGCTCAGGCCACCTAAACAACAATGACAACTGCACAACAACAACAAAAATAGCTGGGCATTGTGGTGGCCACCTGTAGTCCCACTCGGGAGGCTGAGGCAAGAGAATCGCTTAAGCCCAAGAGTTGGAGGTTGCTATGAGCTGCGACACTATGAGGGCGACATAGTGAGACTCTGTCTCAAAAAAAAAAAAAAAAAAATGCTCTCTCCAAAATGGCCCCTTGGCATCTACTTTCTACTTTTAGTTCTCTCGTTGAGAGTGACGTATATGGGCTACTTCTAGTCCACTATCTATACATCTTTTCTTTTTTTATATTTCTTTAATTTCTACTCTTATTTATGTTATTTTATTTTAAAATTTTTCTTTTTTTATTTTCTCTATGCATATGCATGTGTTTATTTGGTTTCCACTTTTTTCCTTCACAAAATTAAAAAGGCTTCAAATTTAATAACGATAACAATGTTTAAGATAAGGACTAGAAACAAAAACCTTATAAAGAATGAATGAAGATCAATACATTCAGAAAAGAAATCAGATGATTGCTGCAATGAAATACTGAGAAATAATAATAATGAAAAAAATAACATTCACATTGTCAGATAAGAGTTAGTCTAACATAGAAGCATTGACTCTGAGGCTTATTATGGAGTCATCAGTTAACTTCTTATTTTTTTCCAAAGTCTCAAAAAATAGACAACTAATATTTATAAATAAAAATAAAAGATAATTTAAAAAAACAGATCATGCCAATTCTTATAGACAGTAGAAAAAGGAGATATACTTCAAAATCATTCTACTTCATCTGGATACACCTGATATTAAAATTGGGAAAATACATTATTATAAAGGGAAATTACAAACATATCTCACTTATAAATGAGGATGCAATATTCTAAACAATATGTTAACAAGTTGAATTAAAAATTTATGTTCAAGTAATATACTTAGGTCAAAATTAAATCCAATTTATGTGAGAATTAGTCACTATTTTCTTTTATTCTTTTTTTCTTTTCCTTTCCCTCACCCCCCTCCCTCCTTCTCTGTCTTTTCTCCCCTTCCCCAAAGCCCAGTCGTGTCATTAATTGTCATTAATTTTACTCATATCAAAGCTGAATACATAGGAGTCATGCTTCTCCATTCCTGTGATGGCTTCACTAAGAATAATGTGTTCCAACTTCATCCAGGTTAATACAAAGGCTGCAAAATCTCCATTTTTTAAAATGGCTGAATAGTATTCCATGGTATACATATAACACAGCTTGCCAAACATTCCTGGGTTGAGGGACATTTAGGCTATTTCCACATTTTAGCGATCATAAATTGAACTGCGATAAACTGTCTAGTACAAGTGTCTTTATATAATAAAAGGTTTTTTTTCCTTCTGGATAGATGCCCAGTA
>CAUYRH010028536.1:0-10747 GCA_963574655.1 Perodicticus potto
GAGGTTAGACTTGTGACCTAAGATGTGATCAATTTTGAAGTATATTCCATGGGCTGATGAGAAGAATGTGTATTCAGTTTTGTTAGGATGAAATGTTCTATAGATGTCTGTTAAATCCAAATGTTGAATGGTTAAGTTTAACTCTAAAATTTCTCTGCTTAGCTTCTTATTGGAGAATCTATCCAACACTGCTAACAGAGTGTTAAAATCTCCGACTATTATGGAGCTGGAGGAAATCAAGTTGCTCATGTCTGTTAGAGTCTCTCTTATAAATTGAGATGCATTCTGGTTGGGTGCATAAATGTTAATAATTGAAATCTCATCATATTGAGTATTACCCTTAACAAATATGAAGTGTTCATCCTTATCTTTCCTTACTTTTGTTGGTTTAAAGCCTATTGTATCAGCAAACAAAATTACAACAGCTGCTTTTTTTCTGATTTCCATTTGCCTGAAATATAGATAACCATCTCTTCACCCTGAGTCTATATTTATCTTTTAAGGTAGATGCAATTCTTGTATGCAGCAGATATCTGGCCTGAGATTTTGTATCCAGTCAACCAACCTGTGCCTCTTTAGAGGACAATTTAAGCCATTCACTTTAATTGAGAATATTGATAAGCCTGGTAGAATTTTGGGTATCGAGTTTCTCAAAAGTCCAGTGGATATTTTTAATCTTTTTGCCACCTCAGAAGTTGGAATTTGATCAAAAGTTTCTGAGTGAGTTTACTTTTGTTGTGGAGGATTGCACTGGTCATTATGGAGGATAGGTCTGAGGAAATCCTAGAGAGCTAGTTTAGTTATTGCAAATTTCTTCAACATGTGAATGTCATTAAAGTATTTAATTTCTCCATCATTAATGAAACTCAGTTTAGCTGGATACAGGATCCTGGTTTGAAAGTTATTTTGTTTTAGGAGATTAAAAGTTGATGACCACCCTCTTCTAGTTTGAAAGTTTTCAGCAGAGAGATCTGCAATTATTCTAATATTCTTCCCCTTGTAGGTTATGGTTTTCTTACGTATGGCTGTTTTCAGAATTTTCGCCTTCTGTTAAGTTAAAGTTAATTTTCTCATATTAACTTTAGTGAAGTTAATTATGATGTGCCCGGGGGTTGTCTTATTCAAGAACGTTCTCCTTCATAATCTCATGAAAAAGGGCCTCTGTGCTTTGCAAAGTAACTTTGTCGCCTTCAGGAATTTCTATAAGGCAAATATTAGTTTTCTTCGAATTATCCCAGAGCTCTCTGAAAGAATGATCTGTTTTTGCTATCCATTTCTCTTCCTCTTTGAGTGCTTGGGAGTGTTCAAAAGCTTTGTCTTCAATATCAGAAATCCTTTCTCTGCTTGCTCCATTCTGTTACTGAGGGATTCTACTGTATTTCTCAGATCTTTGAGGACTGTAAATTCTTGTCTCAGTGTGTCAAAATATTTGGTGATTTTGTCTTTGAATTCTTGAGACAACTTTTGAATTGCTCCTTGAATTTCTAATTCCAACTTTACCTCCATTCTATTAATCTTATTTGCAGTCCAAACTCTGAATTCGATTTCCGACATCTCAGCCATTTATCTATGAATAGGATCTTCAGTTGTGTCCCCTGTATCGTTCCTTGGGGGAGTTGATCTACTCTGGTTATTCATGTTACCGGAGTTTTTCCGCTGATTCTGCCCCGTGATTATTTTACACTGTTTGGCTAGATGAGCAGATAAGGTGAAGTTGGCTTGGGGGGCCTCCTGGAGTAGTGATTAACCAGCCCTTTACCCAATAGCTGTGACTGGTGTCTGTACCTTTTCCCCTAGAGCTTTGCAAAGGACCTGCACAGTGCAACCACCTGTGACACTGGGAACTGACTTGGTGTGGTGGGGCTAAGTGGCTCTGTCTTGTTTTCTGCTGGTCTCTGTCCTACCCTAGTGAATTAGTTAACCTTGGTTCGTAGTCTCAGCTGTGGAGAAATACCAGCAATTAAGTCACCCCGTCCCCCATGGGCAACAGCTGGAGTAAGAAAATCAAACCTTCCCACAACCACACACCCAGGGTATGACTTTGGGTAGTCCTCTGGTGATTGGTCCAGTCCGAGAGATCCAAATCAGTTGTCCCAGTCTGCACTTGGTCTCAAGTTGAGGGAGTTCAAAAGGTCTCTGCCAACTAGATAGCAGGGGTCTGCTGGCAGCTCAAGTATGACTTGTTCTGGTGCTCTGTGGAGTCAGAAGAACCCTCCCCCCCAGCAAAAGAATTAGTCTGGGAAGGTTGATGCCTCCTCCCCCACCTTGCACCTCTGTCACACCTAGTCACTGGTAACCCTGCAGGACTATGACAGTTCCCGCCAACGTGCAGATGCTCCAGGGGTTTGAGCCTGCCTGCGTCACAGAGAGATCTTATGTCTCCTCGGCCATGCCTATTCACTCTGCCACCATCCGGCAGGGGAAGCTGAGGCCTGACAACCTCAAGTGTTTAATGGAAGCTGGGGCAGTTCACTCAGTTCCATCCCCACCCCTGATTGATGTTGCTGACACTTATATGTGCACAGAATTCGTGATTCTATCCTGGCTATATTCCCCTGCGGACCATGCGCTGTTTGAGTTCTTAGAAACCGCAACTCAGCCCCGGTCTGTGCCACTGCCCAGAGCTGGTGTTTCTGTTTCCCCTGCAGTCTGTGTTGGGGCAGGTGCGATTAGAGCTTACACTCAGCTTTCAGTTTCCCACCTGCCTTTGTCTCTGCTATGATCTGCAGAGGGCAAGGTGTTTCTTAGGTTCACTAAGCAGTCCTGGCGCAGTCCTGGCGCAGCCCCGCCCTGGGAGTATGCTGTCTCTGCGCAGGCATCTTCAAATCTCCGTCCAGCCGTGCTCTGCCCAGGCCGGTACTGCCGCAGGCATACCCTTTGCTCACGGGGTCTGCATTACTGTCCCAGATCTATTCTGCCAGTGTTTGCCACCGGAGAAGATGCTTGGTTTTTTCTGGTTGCCCAGAGAGATGGGGAGTGTCCTTCCAAATTATCCCCAGAGGTGTGAGCCCTATTGTTCCCGCTGCTGGCACTGGTGCTCAGTGTTGGGGGGCACCACGTCTCCCTTTCCCATACGGTTCCTTCAGTCTACCGTTTTCTCCTTGCCCCTGTGCCATAGAATCAGCGTAGACCTGCAACAGCCCACGCCCTGTCCACACCTCTCGAGAAAATGCCCAAGAATCTGGACTCCATGGGGGACAGGCTTCCACACCTCAGGGTAGAGTGGAGGGGAGTGCTGGAAGTTCAGAATTACAGGTAGAGAATATATACAGTATTATGCCTGGCAGGAGAGTGCCATGGCACCCTAGTAGAGGAAGGAGGTCTGGTTTTAGAGAGTCTCTCCCATGGGATAAAATGGGAGGACATTTGAACTCTGCTCACTTGTGTGTAGAAAGTATACTGTGAGCCGTTCTCATGGGGGAGGGGACTCCTGTCCGCTTGGCATTGGATTTTGTACCTTTTGTTTCTATCCTTGGGGTTGCAGCTTGCCTCAGCAGGGTTGATGTGCATTCTTCAACCTTCTCTCTCTCCAAACCATCAGCTTACTTGCTAAAATTCTGTCCTTTAACTCTCCTTCTGGATGGGAGCCTTTTTGGAAAGCTGGCTCTAGTCAGCCATCTTACCTCTGCCCCCAACAACACTTTTTTTTTTTTTTTTGCAGTTTTTGGCCAGGGCCAGGTTTGAACCCACCAACTCCGGTATATGGGGCAGAGCCTCAAGCTGTCACCCTGGATAGAATGCGGTGACATCACAGCTCACAGCAACCTCCAATTCCTGGGCTCAAGCAAGTCTCTTGCCTCTGCCTACCAAGTAGCTGGGACTACAGGCACCCACCACAATGCCCAGCCATTTTTTGGTTGCAGCTGTCATTGTTTGGCGGGCCCGGGCTGGATTCGAACCCGCCAGCTCAGGTGTACATGGCTGGCGCCTTAGCCCGTTGAGCCACAGGCACCGAGCCCCAACAACACTTTCTTATCGCAAATGGCTCTGTGTTTAAAAATGAAAAGAATAACTTATCCATGGTGTTGCACTCAAACTGTAACTTTAGTTCTTTGCTTACAGTGGATTTTTCTGTTCAAAGCTATTGGTTTGGTGCAAATTAGTCTTGTCAATTTTAAGAAAAGAATCCCATTCTAGCATAATTACTGCACTTATTGTATAGAAACAAAGTAGGTAACAAAACTTGTACCCTAGTACAAGCCTTATTCTCAAGGTTTCAGAAGGGTGACTTGGAAGAACTGCATGGTATTGCTCAGCAGTGCTGGAACTATGTGGACAATAAGTACTTAACTGAGCTGGCTCTTGCCTTAGGGTTCCTGTGAGCTGTCTCTTGAGTTTGGGAGGTGTTTAGCTTTATTATTAGTCTCAGAGGTGCAGTACTATACTAGAAAGATGAACACTTGCTTTAGTTTGCCTTTAGCTGGAGAGTTTCCTTGGCACCTGCTGTTGGTTTTCATTGCAATTCCGATGGACTAGAAACTGCTTGGAACTAACAATGACTTTCTTGGTAAAGATGCTATTAATTGGTTTGGCGCCTGTAGCTCAGTGGCTAGGGCAACTACAACCAAAAAATAGGCAAACATTGTGGCAGGCACCTGTAGTCCCAGCTACTTGGGAGGCTGAGGCAAGAGAATCACTTAAGCCCAAGAGTTTGAGGTTGCTGTGAGCTGTGCAGCACAGCACTCTACCGAGGGTGACATAGTGAGACTCTGTCTCAAAAAAAAAGAAAAGAAAAGAAAAAAAAGATGCTATTAATCATGTTAGATACTCTTCATTGAGACTGGTACTGTGCATTATTAATCTTTATCCATAGTATTACTTTGTGTGGGGCTATACAGGGGATTAATTTTTCCATGATTTCTACTGCCCCAAGGGAAATTAGAATGCAGTCTGGTTCTAAAAAAACACTTCAACTGATGATGGAAAATAGTGAAATTCTGTACATCCTTTCAGATAAAGGAAGCAGCAGCCAGTGTTCTTTGGATTTGGGAGAAATTTTTAGTACTAACAAAGACTTTATTTTAGCCCTGCTTAGAGGGCTTTTTCTGTATTTTGGAGAAATGGAGACTTTTTCTGTATTTTGTTTTCTTTGCCTTCCTTCTTACCCTCTTCTTTCTCTCTCTTACCTTCCCACCTTCCTCTCAACCGCCTCCCTTCCCTTCTTTCCTTCTTTTGCCCTAGAGCTTGGGGAATCTGGCCTGCTCATTTTGTTTAGGAAGAATAAATTATTACTTTTCTCTGAATTGACATTTATGTTTGGAGTGATAAGAGCCTCCTGCCATATATACTTACAACATGGAGGTAATCTAGTCATCTAACTGTGCACTGCTATTGGCTGTTTATTAAGATTTTGAAAAATCGGGCAGCACTTATGGCTCAGCGAGTAGGGCGCCAGCCCCATATACCGAAGGTGGCAGGTTCAAACCCGGCCTCGGCCGTACTGCAAAACAGAAAAACAGCTGGGTGTTGTGGCAGGCGCCTGTAGTCCCAGCTACTCGGAAGGCTGAGGCAAGAGAATTGCCTAAGCTCAGGAGCTGGAGGTGGCTGTGAGCTGTGTGATGCCACAGCACTCTACTGAGGGCGATAAAGTGAAACTCTTGTCTCTACAAAAAAAAAGAAAGATTTTGAAAAATCAAGGTACTGTTTATTTACTGAATTTGTGGAGAACTATATGTAGTATCCTGCCTTTCTTTTAGTGACCAGGACAGAAAGGTGGCCAACTATTTAAAAGATATTATTTTTATTCCTTTCTGAATAAATAAATTATGCATGTAACCAAATGTCTCTGACTTAGATGTTGAATACTGTATATTGCATATCTATATTTTTTCAAGAGAAACAAGAAGGTTCTACCTTCAGATCTTTTCTGTGAGAATTCTGGTGCTATCTCAAAAAATTTCATTGCTCCATATCAGTATCTTTTCATGGAGAGATATTTAGGTGGCTGATCACACAGCAAGGGAAACAAACCCTTCATTAGAGGCAGCTGAATAATGGAACATTTTAAGAAACCCCCAAATGGGTAATGTACAAAGTGAAGGTGTACAGTGTGAGTTACTAGGATTTCTTAACATTTAAAAAACAATTATTGTAGGTAAATGTTCAATTTCATTTAGTTATGTACAGACTCTACTTGCACCCTTGATGAACTTAGTGATATTAAGGCTCTGAGTATCAGTTCTTTCCGAAAGCAGGAAAGTTCTCTCTTATATTTACTGTGATAATTGGGGAAAACTTCTCATGTGATCTTGTCACTCTTCCACTCAAAAAAACTTAAATGGCATTTGTGGCATAATTCCTTATCCTGGCATTCAAATTTACCAAGGCCTAACTCCAATCTTGTTTTCCAGGGTATACAGCATATAGTCAACTAAATGAATACTTTCTTTTTATATCTGGAAGAAAAGAGCTCATTTAGCCAACTAATAGATAATAGGTATAGATATCAATATCAATATTGTGCTTCCACCTGCCCTGTAATTTTCCTTCGCCATGCCACATTTTCTATTTTTATTAGTGGAAATGTTTTCCTACCTCTCCTTACCCGTTTTATCATGAACCCATTCTTTATCCTCCCTATGAGGATTCCCTCCTCTTTGTTCTCATGGCCCTTAATTCAAGCCCCCATTGTAGTCTGCTTGTTGCAGCTGTCTCTGCATATCTGTTTCCTATGATAAATAAGATCCTTTTTGGAAAACTGAACGTTGGACTAATTTGATTCTCTCATAGCACCAGGAAACTGACTAGCTCTGCTTGGGTTATAGAAATAATGTTGTCTGCTGAACACCAGGCAAGTTCCAGAATACCAGAAATTGCTGCTACTTAGGGTAATGGTACAGGCAGAATTAAGTGGACACAGTTGCAATCTATTTGTGGAAGACGATGAGTGAGCACTTTCTTAAGTTTAGAGAGTAGTTGATTCTCTGTAGAGGACTGTGAACTATTGATAAAAGGAGAGTAACTTATTACCTCTAGAAATCCTGAATGGGAAGAATGCCAGCTTTATGTTTCCTAATACTGATTTTTTTTTTTTTTAAAGACTCTGGTGCAAAAGTAGAACATTAGAGTTGTAAAAATGTTGTTAACTAGTTATTATTAAGAACTTGCTGTTTGCTGGTAATGACCTCTGTAGGAATAGCCATGAGCCTTTTCCTCTCATATAATTTTTAGTATATGTTGTATTTGTTGAAATATAGTTTTGTATTTTGCTTTTTACACTTAATATATTATGGAATTTTTCTTATATCAGTAAATTTCCCCTTCAGTGGCTCACAAATATTTCAGCCTATAAATATTTCTTAATTTATTTCACTAACCCTTTTGTTGCACATTTAGGTTATTTCCAGTCTTGTCTATAATTATATAACAACAATGTGAGGAATATTTCTTGTTTGGTAGGCAGAATTCTGAGATGACCTCCAGTGACCCTCACCTGGCATAATTCCCTCCCCTGTGAACATGATAGAATATTACTTCCATAATTATGTTATGTTAAGAGGATTTTCGTGCATGTAATTAAGGTTACTAATCAGTTGACTTTGAGTTAATTAAAAAGGATATAATCTGGCTGGACCTTAAATCGAATAAGCCCTTCAAGAGCAGAGAGTTTTTTCCTCTCGTGAAGAAGTCAAAGAGAGTCAAAGTATAAAAGAGATTCTACAAGAGCAATGTTCACCATTGCTGAAGTGAAGAGGGCTTAACACAAAAAAACTAGGCACTTCAGTCCTGTAATAGCAGGGAACTGGATTCTGCAAGCAGCCTGACTGAGTTTGGAAGCAAATTCTTCTCCAGAGCCTCCAGATAAGACCTCATCCTCAGACTGACATCTTGATTTCTGTCTTGTGAGACCCTATACAGAGGACTCAGTTGAGCCTGCTTGGACTTCTGATCTGCGGAACTGTGAGATGATAAATGGGTGTTGTTTTAAGCCACTGAGTATATAGTAATTTGTTGCATAGCAATAGAATATTAATCACATTTGTAAGAAATTTTTATATCTATAATTATTCCTATGGGATTAAATCCTTGATATGGACTTGTTGGATAAAAAGTTATATGCATTTTTAAGGCTTTTGTATCATATTCCTAATTTGCTTTCCATAAGCTTTGTACCAATTTATATGCTTCCTAACAACCTATGTTATTGCACTTTGACAAACACTAGATACTGCCATTCTGATAGGCAAAAACAAAAGACAGAAAGGTATCTTCTTTTGATTTATATTTCTCTTATTAGTAGTGGTAATGACCATTATTTTCTTTATTTGGAGTTTATTGGTAATTCTTTCTTGGTGAATTGCCTATTCTTATTTTTTGGTTAGTTTTACTGTTGACATAGAGAAAATATTCCCTAAAGTGTAGTTCACATTTCTGTGCTGTAATATTTTCAAGAGGGAGAATAATTAATGAGCCTAAGTTGAAAGGATGACTGCTTATGAGAAATATTAGCTACTGCCTTTACTCCCTACAAAAAAAATATCCCAGATGTTATACTCTGGGAGATGAGGTAGTATTAGTACCTTATTCTTTTCTAAGGAAAAAGTCTAGTTTGTCTGGTTTGGCATTAGAAATGTGATTGTTTTCTAAATAAAGATATATTGTATCTTGCCACAGAAAGTTGTAGCTTTGATTGGTGTTTTTGAAAGAAATACGTACTATTAATTCAAGGGAAAAAAATAAATAAAGCTGTCATTATTTTCAGTTTTTTCAATGAGGCCTGGTGCAGTGGCTTATACCTATAATCCTTGCCCCTTAGGAGGCTGAGGCAGGAGGATCCCTTGACACAGTGAGACCCTGTCCCTACAAAAAAATTCAAAACTAGCCTAGCATGGCGGTACATGTCATTAGTCCCAGCTACTCAGGAGGCTGACGGAGAAAGATTGCTTGAGCCCAAGGGTTCAGAGTTACATTGAGCTATGATGGCACCATTGCACTCCAGCTTGAGAGCCCAAACAACAGAGCAAGACTCTATCTCTATAAAAACAAAAAAAGATGATAAAAAATCTCTGATCGTATTATATTGCTTTAACAAGGATGAGATAAGGGGAACTTCAAGTTAATCTTTCTGTAATCCTTGTTATTTGAGATGATAGATTTTATTTCTGACAAATGAAATAAGGCAGAAGGGAGAGAAGGAAGGACAAAAGAAAGGAAAAGAAGGAGAGAGTTAAGAAAGAAGTTGGAAGATTGCCTTTTTTCTTTTAGAGAGTAGTTTTTGTTGGTTTTGTCTTTTCTTGAAAAATTGGTTCTTGCTATCTTGATTTCTGAAGATTAGTATCTTCCTAATAAGAGCAATCCTTTTTAAAATTTTTATTTTGAAAAAAATTGTAGATTTCAGGAAATTCCAAGAAAATACACAAGAAGATCCCATATACAAGCAATATTTTTTTTTTCAGTTGAATGGTCATATCTTATTACTTAGAAACGAAATGCTGGCTTGGCTTGGTGCTGGGAGCATAGAATGTATAACTGGTAATGGGAGGCCCCACCAGTGTGATTGAAAGATACTGTAATGGGCTTTGCTCCTGTAGCACAGTGGTTATGGTGCCAGCCACATACACCAAGGGTGGCGAGTTCAAACCCGGCCCGGGGCAATGACAACAAAGACAACTGCAACAAAAAATAGCCGGGCATTGTGGCAGGCCCCTATAGTCACAGCTACTTGGGAGGCTGAGGCAAGAGAATCACTTAAACCCAAGAGTTTGAGGTTGCTGTGAGTTGTGACGCCACAGCACTCTACCAAGGGCAACATAGTGAGACTCTGTCTCAAAAAAAAAAAAAAAGAAAGAAAGAAAGATACTGTAATGTAGTGAAGACTTGATGTTAAAAAGCCTAGATTCCGGACTGCATTTAACCACATTTTAACAGTAACCAGTGAATTCCAGTCTTCCCTGTCTTTTTTGTTTTTTTTTTTTTTTTTTGTGGAGACAGTCTCACTCTATCGCCCTCAGTAGAATGCTGTAGAGTCACAGCTTACAGCAACCTCCAGCTCTTGGGCTTAGGTGATTCTCCTGCCTCAGCCTCCCAAGTAGCTGGGACTACAGGCACCCGCCACAGCACCCAGCTAATTTTTGATGCAGTTTGGCCGGGGCTGGGTTTGAACCCGCCACCCTTGGTATATGGGGCCGGCGCCCTTAGAATAGAGATAATAATGCCATTTGGAAACTTAAGCCCTGAGTTATCATTATTATTATTATATTAGTATGTTCTCTTTTGCAACAATATAAAAAGACTGGTTTACTGGTTATAATTCCTGTGGAAAAAAATTCCGACTGTGAGTTGAACAACAAAGGCAGAAGAAGTTTGACAAAAAATTTTGTTAAAAAATTGTGTGCAAAAATGCATTTGTCAGGCTGAGGCAAGAGAATCACTTGAACCAAGAGTTTGAGGTTGCTGTGAGCTATGACACCAGGGCACTCTACCGAGGGTGACAAAGTGAGACTCTGTCTCAATTTAAAAGAAAAAAAATGCAGCAGGGTGCCTGTGGCTCAGCAGGCTAAGGCGCCAGCCACGTACACCTAAGCTGGCAGGTTCAAATCCAGCCCTGGCTTGCCAAACAACAATGACGGCTGCAGCCAAAAAATGGCTGGGCATTGTGGCGGGCGCCTGTAGTCCCAGCTACTTGGCAGGTGGAGGCAGGAGACTCGCTTGAGCCCAGGAATTGGAGGTTGCTGTGAGCTGTGATGCCACTGCACTCTACCCAGGGTGACAGCTTGAGGCTCTGTCTCAAAAAAAAAAAAAAAAAAAA
>CAUYRH010028538.1:0-28815 GCA_963574655.1 Perodicticus potto
CATAGCAGTTAAGGCAGGATCGCAGGGTGGGGGGTACATATTGGTTCATGAATCATAATATACATCACAAGTTCATTATTTTATGGGTCATAAGGTACATGGTTCATATATAGTTCAGGGGTACAAAGTACGGGCATAAGAGTTGGGTAAGTTTCCAAGGAACTCGGGACTTTCCACCAGGGGGTATTGCACCGGGGGCTTTCTTTAAATCATACCCCTCCCTTCCTTCTGTAAGCTTACCTCTTCTCCCAGAATTTAGCTCCTCCGCCCATGTGGGGGATGGGGCTAAACACAAAACACTTCCCCTTTGAAGGGTAAAGGGTTTGTTATATTCTTTAAATCTATGGGTTGTGGGATTAGTAGCAGGGGTAGGGGGCTTGGTTATTACAAAATTACATTTTTATCTGAGGCCTTGGTCTCAAATCCCAAAAGGAAACTCCAGTAACTCGGGGATAGTGTAGGAGTCTCACATTGTAAATGTTATGGTGCGTGAGATGAGACCACCAGACAATTGAATAAGCCAATAGAGTCTTTTATTAAGACTGGCCAGCCTGACTGCCCCTTAAGTCAGAGGAGCAGTGATGACCACGTTGGGGACAGAGTTTTTATAGGGTAATTTACGGAGGCTAAAAAATAATACAACCAGTATGTACAGAAGCAAATTTATGGCACGAACGGTTAATAACAGTTACTGGTCAACTAGTTCAGAAAGAAAAATATTTTTTAGAAAAATGGAGTCAGGAGGACCTTAAGGTGCCAGTGTCGCCACCAAGGAGGCCTCATCCTGTTTTCCTAATCTTTGCCCCATTACCTCGTCCTTCTTGTTTTTACTTTCCCCAGTGTTGGGAAAGAAGGGGGGTGGTATCAGTGCTGGTGGGCTGAGTTTCCCTTTTGCCAACCATTTTATAATCTATGTATGTTATAGAGGCTCAACCCAGAGCAAGTGGAAAAAAAGGCCAACCATAGATATTGAGATTTAGAAAATATAACTAAGTATACTAAGTTTATTCAAACACAAAGCTTAAGAATGTCCACCCAGGAAAGGATTAATCCCAAACCAATGGGTTCAGTGTTTCCAAAGTGGAAGAGTTAAATTTTCACTTGTATAGGCAGAGATAGAAACGTTCCAGCAGGATTACAACATGTTCCGTACAAGAACATGTGCGTATACTGCAGTGATTTGTTTGGGCCCTTTAAACCAAAAATTTTAAACTCTTCAGCTGACCAAACAGAGCCCCTCTTGGCCACAGGAACTCCTGAAAAACATGCTTAGTTATGACCAGCCCCCTTTGGAGTTATTCTTTGTAATAGTAAGATACAAGATCTTTAACAAGCCTACGGCCTTGTAAGACAAAGGTTAATAGACACATGAAGGTCATTAGTTTTTTAATAGATCACTTGAGTCTCTGTGTGTGTCTGGCGGCTTATCTCTGATTAACAAACTTCCCTTCTTAACCTAAAACATTCCAAACCTTTTGGCAGAGTTTAGCTTCTTTAACCAATTATAAATCAAAGAATCTTTAAACCCGCCTATAACCTGTAAGCCCCTACTTTCAGATGTACTAGCTTTTTGAACTAAAGGGATATACAGTTCCTTGTATTGATTTGTGACTCGACATGGAATTCCTTTCTCCCTAAAATGTGTAAAACTAAATAGTAACCCAAATAGAGTGAGACCACTTTCTCAAGGCTTCTTGGTCACCATTCTCTGGGACATGAACACACTCAGAAGAAGCCTGCTCAAGTTATTTTACCAAGTTTTCATTCTTCTCCATTACATTACAGATCACTGCATTCCAAGGAAGATTATTTCTCTATGACAATAGGTAGTGTTCTGATGAGGTCTTATCTCTGGTGCAACGTGGGTCTTAATTCTTTACAGGAAAAATAGGCAGTAGTTGTAGCTGTATGCCACATGACTCAAATTGCTAAGCCACATTCCTTTAAAGTTCCAACAGTTTTAAGTTTGAAACATTTTTCTACCTTTTCACTGATATGAATTCAAATGGTTTTCATTCCTTTCAGGCTCAGGATCTCAATTCCATGTCATTCTCATCTCTAGAGTATCACATCCTACAATGATGGTGCTTTTTCAGTCATAGGATCGAGGATAAATTTAAAGCAGCATGAGGAAAATGCTTCAGTTACCTGAATCAGGATAAAAGACCGCATCTTCAATTAATGCAATTCTTTGAAAAACCATTATTCTATTATTTTTTGAAATGTGTATTTTCTCCACTGTAAAGAACTGCCACAGTAGCTGTGAATGCAAAAACAGGAAAAAACACACATGGTTATAATTCCTAACATTAGTAATAGCTTTTGCCACCTTGTTCTTCAAGAATCTAACTAGCTACTTAACCAGTTGTTTAGAGAGGGTATTGTGTTTCAAAGGGTTTTTGTTCCAGTCATTAACTTAGTAATATCTAATTAAAAGCTAGTACCTAAATCTAAAATCTAATTCATTGGGGATACAAACACAATTCTCAATTTTTATGATAGTGCAGATTCCTCTTTGGGCTGCAACTGAGTATGTCTAAAGATGTAGAGTGTTATAATATAGCCTTTCTCATGAGAATATTGCATTGTCAACAACTAGGTACCTATATGGCTTTCATTTAGGGCCTTTTTTGTGTGTAATTAGTCAGGACCCCTACATGCCAATGACATCCTCAATACCCAGTTTTGGAACAGGATGGAAGCTAAATGACTGTACCAATGAAATACAAAACAAACCCCATGAGATGTTAAATGAGAAAGATCTGTAGGCTTTGAAAGGGGATGAACAATTTGACTACTTCATCATTGTGCCGAGGCATAACCTAAAGAAGACCATCTTATCCATTTTGAGATAACCATGTTCATAAGTTAGCACCACACAGACAAGACATTCAATTCAGAGTTAGCCAATAAATACCTGGTTGCTGTGACTATTCTGTGGCATTCCAGTCAGTACCTTGTAATATAATGGTGTGGATACATCGTTTTTTGAGTATCAATCCCATGTCTTCAGTACCATTTGTATCTGTGGAGAGCGTGCTGTGAAGTGGCAGGGCCCCCACAGCCTGGGGAACATTCAGGGAATGAACCCCTGGCTGCTTCTCCTTTCCCCAAACAACCATATTTCTTTCTTCATGCTTCCCCTACTAGAAGTCACATAGCTCTATCTTTAGTTAATTTTTAAGAACTATGCAGAAATCCTTGTGATCTTTCCCTTATTACTTGTAAACATATTTTAATTGAGTTAAGTAAAAACAATTAACAGAATGATTTGTCTTTGTTAAAGCTATCATACTGCAAGACCAAAAATATGTCTTTTGTCTACGCTACTTCCTCATAGACCACCCTGTAAAGATACTATAAAATAAAGCTGATTTTGTGCTTTGGAGATGGCTGCAGCCATCAACTCAGCCAGATCTCCTGAACTCATCTTTTGTCTCTGTGTCTTCTCTTGTGCCTTATTTTTCTTAGTCTCCACCACTCTGGTCCGCTCCCCTTTCCTGCACTGGTTCATCATAGTATCTTTGATACAATTGTTTTTTATTCCCAGCATAACAGAACAAAAGAAACAAACCAATTAAGTTGACTTAAAGAGAGGGTAAGCTAGATAAAACCATCTCAAATTTGTGTTATACATTTCGAAAATGGAGTTGCTTTATCTCTCAAGTGGGACGGTCCCAGCACGCATGCTAATGAAGTGGTTTCTTTTACTGAAAAAATTTTCCCATGCTTTTTGCTTTGTAGAACATTATGAATGGCCCAATGATGTAGTTCATCCTTAGTCAGACTTCTGGCAAGCACTGGTACCTACTTTTTGAGAATCATGCATATATTTCTGATGGTCTATCCAATTATGTCCTTGGAGAGTAGATATTCACCACGGGAAGCCATACCCACAGAAGGAGGCATGAGGCTGCATGCCCTAAAAGTTAGGGATGGAAAGAAAAGACATTGTAATGGAAACTTATAAAGAAGGAATTTCCTCATCTATTGACACCGATTAATTGTTCATTTAGATACAGGCTTGATCTGGCATCTTGGGAAAGTTGACTAGCTCAGATTCCATCTTCTTCCAATCCTTATTATTTTTGGAAAATTTCAGTTTTAAATGACATCAGCAAGATGAAGTCAAAATTGGTGAAGCAGTTTTCTTTCAGTAGGCTATGTGTAACAAAGAATCACAAGGTTAGTGGCACAAGTGTTGATAAGGACTACTGATAAAGTCCCTTTTATCCTTGTCAGAGAGAGTTCTTTAAAGGATACCATTTCCAATAGACAAAAGCTCCTAGCTGCAGTCTCTGTATTCCTTGAGATATTGTGCCTCCCATGACACTGTGAGAAGAGTCTTTTGCTAAATTACAGCTAGGTATCTGTAATTGTTACCTAGCTGCCTTACAAGTCCACTGCAGTAATATCATATACTCTTCTAAGTATCATAGATTTACAATTTCTTGAAGACACATTTGTAAGTCTGACTGTTGTGATTTCAAATAGAGCTAGTTGGCATATGCCAAACAAGTCTATTTTATGTTAAGCAAAACCAGTGGAATTTTGATCAAGTAATGTTTAAAAACTCAGTTAATTTTGCCAGTTGTGTTTGATTATTCTCCGTGTGTGTTCCACTAACCCAGATTGACGGGAGGGGGAGGGTAATAGACATAATGGACATGTTGGAGGATGAGCCATATTTTGAACTCTGACTGGATTATTTGTCCGGTGAATGAGTACTTCTGTCACTACGAAGCTCTAACAAACTCCCCAAATTGAAATAATTCTATGAGAAAATTTTACTTACCACTAAGGCTGTTTGCTATTCTGCATAGAAATGATTCTAACCAATGGGAAAATGTATAAGAAGTGTAAATTGAAAAACAAACAAACAAACAAACAAACAAAAGAAACAGTTGCCTCACCTTGAGAGAACCTCTGGTAAAGAAAAATGACCTTGAGAACTCTGTGAAGATTTTCTTGGTTTGAGTTTTGGGCTGATATGGCAGCAATTTCGTACCTTATGAGCAACAGTTGGAGAAGGTTTCCAATAACATTGTATTCCGCAAGCAATCATTGTTTCAGATCTGTGAGTGAAACCATGGCATAAGAAAGATAGCCAATTTGGTTAGAAGTGTGAGTGACCTTTCAAGTAGTATGTGTCCCCTTTGTTTTTCAATCCTCTTATTCTGTTTTTGGAGTTTTACATTGAGCTAGTTGTATATCAAAATCAAGTATGTCCTTAAAAGCTAACATAGGTTGATCTTCTTGTTCAAATATGGTTTTTAAAAGCTTGTCCATTTTTAAATCCTCTTTGTTTCCATAGCATTTAAAAACCATAAACTATTCCGAAAGCATATCAGTTATTCCTTTTGACAATTGATAGGCTCTAATTAATGCTATTAATTTTGCATGTTAAGCCGGGATTACTTTTGAAAGATAAGCCCTTTGTATTTCTTCAAAGATGCTGCAGGATTATCTGCACAATAAATTCCAGATCCATCATTTAAGTTAGATTTACCTACAAACCAAGTAACATCAGTGTTAATAAGGGGTGGGGTGGGAGTGGTTTCTTGTAACCTCTTTCAAGGAGACAGAAGCTGGTCAGTTGGATTTGTGTAATTATGAGCCATTTTGTATTATGACACGGCCAGAAAAGTGGCAGGATTTAGATTATTATATCTGGAGATTATAACATAGGAAGCAGAAAGAAGAAATTCTTAAGAGACCAGTCTACTGACTGAATAGTACTGAGTTTGGTGCTAGTTTAAAGACACTTCTGGGTGGCGTCAGTGGCTTAAAGGAGTCATGCGCCGGCCCATAGGCCAGAGGTGGCAGGTTCACACCTAGCCCTGGCCAAAACCTGCAAAAGAAAAAAAAAATAAATAAATAAATAAAGGCATTTCTGCAGAATGTGGAGTGGGGCAATCTACACTGTGGATCCACAATGTGGAGGGAAAATCCCATCACCCTTTTTTCAGTTACTTTTATTATTAAGATGGTGTCAATAATTGCCATCATGCAAGGAGGCAATCTTCCATCCATAGATCCAGTCATTGACCATAATTTTCCACTAGTCTATTTTCATCTCCATCTTTTATGAGTCAGAATACCTAAGGAATTTCCCTGATGTTCATGAATAATGAAAATGAAATATTATAATCTTAAATCTTCTAACATTAGGGCATCTATAAGACCTTTTTTAAAAATGTCTTCCAATGTTAACTAACTTTCTTCTCTCCATTCCAGGGGGTCTAACTTATCTTGTTTCAAAAGAGTACATAAGTGTTGAGTTTTTAAGAAGTTTAGAATCCAACTTTAGTAGTACCTTGCTAACCCTAAAACCCAACAGTTATTTCTTAGTTTTAGGGATAAGAAAGGCCAATGTTCCTTTTCTTCTATTCAGGTTAATAAAAGCCTTCCTTTGATATAAGATAACCTGGATATACTGCTTGTTTTTGATGGAACTAAAGTTTTTCTTTTGAGAATTTATATCTCTTTGAAGTTATTTGTTGAAATAAATAAATTTCATCTACTGAGAATTTCTTACCCTCTGAGCATAGAAGTAAATCATTAACCTATTGTATCAAAGTGTATTTCTTAGGATAATTGAAAGACTTGATTTTAAAATTTGTGAAAGATAAATTAGGCTCTCCATATACTATTGAGACGTGATTGTCTATCTTCCCATCATCGAAAAAGAAGGGAAGTTGCTTATGAACTACATAGGTCTGTTATATAACATAAAGAACTGACCTTTAATTGGGATGGCAGTCAACAGCATATGAGGGTTCGGATGGTGGAAAATGACTGTGTTAGTAATTGTGGTCATATCTCTCTAAAGTGGAGGAGTTAGGTTGTATATACATAGCCTGAGACAGAAAGTTTCCAGCAGAACTTTCCTGTAGAGGACTGGACACCATGCTTGCAAAGGACAGTTACTGACTCTTATCACATTAAAAAAAAATGCTGAGAGCAAGACAGTCTCCTGGCAAGCCTAAAGACATTTTGTGACTTAGGGGTAATCCCCGAAGTAACTCAGTGTTCCAGAATGAGGTAAAGTGGGTCACTCACTAGTAAGCATGTGTTAAACATTGATGCTTAGTAGTTCTTCATGAGGGTTGTGGGGAAAGAACACGTGAGGAGAGCACATGACAATCCTTACCCACGAGTCCTATGTAATTACCTTAACTCTCCACACCTGTTGTGTATGTCAATTACATTAACCCTCCACACCTGTTGTGTATAATCTTAATAAATAGCCTTTGCAGCAGGGGCTTGGGGCTACCCTGCAACTAAGGTTAGCTTGCCTCCCACAAGCTTGTACCTCTAATCCATGTCACGCCTGGTTCCTTCCTGCGGCGACCGAGACCAGGGCCATAGGGGTTGCAACAGTTTTCCCTACAAGAACAGGTGCATAAGCCACAGCAGTTCGATTGGTTATAGATTGCTACATTCCAAGGAAGATTTCTTTATATTTCATGAGGAAGGGCGGTGATACCAGGAGGTGGTGCTCATCTGTGGTACTCTCGGGTCTTCTTCATTATTTACATCAGAAAGAGAAGAAGTTGCAACTATGTTTTGGGTGACTCAATTTGTTGCATGGCCACATTCCTCCAAAGCTCAGATAATTTAAATTTCCATCAGTTTTAAGCTTGAATTGTTTAACCTTACAAGATCACTCCGTCAGTTTTCTCCAAGCCCTAAGTCAAATCTTGAATCTTGACCGGAGAAAACAGGATAACTTCCAAAGGAAAAAGGAATAAAGCAGGCAGGAAGAGAAAATGTTTTCTCTGTTTTGTTTGTTCTTTTGTCCTATACTTACTTAAGGTCAAAGTTTTACAGATAAACAGATAAGGTTTGAATCATCACCCAACCAAAATAAACCTTGAGCAAGTTATTTAACAACTTCAAGTTCGTTCTTATGTGTAAAATGAAGACTCTACTAATATTTTCTCGGTAAGGATTGTTTTAAATTACTTTATTTTTAAATCTCTGATTATCCAAGGGGCAAAGGATTAGTTTGCAATGTTTTCATTTGTTAGGTAAAGTCCCTGTTGTGTCACACACTCCTCCTCCCCCTCAAACCAACTCAAATTAAATTGAATTTTTCTCTTCTGTGGTCATATATTAGTTTCTCTACTGGCTTCATACTAGCATTGAGGAGATTGGATACTTGTTTGTCCATTTGTTTGATACTTTACTAAAGAGAGTATTTAACCCTGTCCAGGCTAATAGAAAAGATGTAAAGTCTCCATCTTTTTCTGGTCACATAGCATTCCAGGAAGTGCTTATACTACAGTTTATTAATCCACTCTTCGGGTGACTGGCACTTAGGTTATTTCCACATCTTGGGAATTGTAAATTGAGCTCTGATAAGCAATCTAGTGCAAATGTCCTGTGCTACAGTGATTTATTTCTTCTGGGTAGATGTCTAGTAAAGGACTGCAGGATCAAATGGAAGGGCTATTTTGAGTTCTTTGAGAATTTTCCATAATCCTTTCCAATGAGACTGTATTAGTTTGCGGTCCCACCAGCAGTATAAAAGTGTTTCCTCCTCTTCACATCTGCGCTAGCATCTGCAGCTTTGGGAATTTGCGATTGTTAAGGATTTTTAAAGAATTAAAAGGCATAATTCACATATGAAACAGTAATCTACTGACTTTACCCTCCAGGGAACAGCCCTGTCCCTTATCTCTCCAGGATTACAAGACTAAGAACAACTAAAAGAATTATGTCCCAGTGCTTAATTTTTGATACAGGCTTAGTAGAAGCAGTTCTGGTTAGCACTGACCAATAAAATATTCAGAAACCCCACTAAGCAATCTTTGCTCTGCTTCCAAACGAATAAAGAAAAAAAAGTGACATGAAGACTCAAATATCCACTCTTGAAGTTCAAGGTAAGAGATAGCATTTTTTTTTTCTTTTTTGAACATAGACAAGGTTAGTTACGCAGACCACTACTATCTTAACTGGGAACATGAGTCCGTATTGTGGTGGTTTGTGTTTATTTATAGGGAAATCATTTTTTTTAACCTTTTTCTTTTCCTGGTTTATATTTCATCTTTTTTCTTCACCCTTACAAAGTCTACTCCATCCATGCTCAAAATGACCCAAATTAACAATTCTCTGCACATATTTCCATATTTTTCTCTATGCTAACATAATTCTATAGACATACACCAAATAACTATGAATAAATTATTACGTAAGCAAAAGTTTTGGTCATTTTTTATTCATATTTTTGTCTTTTTCTTTTCCTTACCTATACTTATACAAACTATAAATAAAGTTTATGGAAACAAACTATAAAAATTTCAAATGTAAATTTTATTAGTAAACTTATCAGATAAATAAATTTTAATAGCTGCATTTTTTTCAGGATTTAAAAATATCCTACTTTATTAAAAATTACATTTGTGAGGATTAACTTTGTTTCTGATTTTTATATTATACAAAATAATTCTACAACAAATGTTTTTGTACCAGGAAACAAAATTGACTATTTTTATTTCTATGCTTTTTTATTTCTGTGATTGAAATTGTTGGATCAAAAAATATGTATTTTATAAGTTGGAAAAAGTTTACTTTTACATGGAAAATAAACAAAATCTGGAAAAAACTTCCAATTTTTATAAATTTTGTTTATCTGTATTTCTAGCCTATAATTAATGGATTTTGTTAACTTTAACAACTGCGTATTTGGATACTAAATATTAAGAAGCTATCCAATACCATCATAACCTATCCTTTATTTCAATAAATCACCCATTACAGTTTGCAGACACACACAGGTTACAAATCCTAGTAAAAGATATAAATATCCTAAACTAGATTATTTAAAGATTTGGCAACAGAGAAACAAAGGAACTAGAAAAGTCCCTAGGTAAAGAATGACAGATTCAGGGTTAAGAGAAAGAACAGCCAGCCTAGAATACTTTTTAATTTCTGTTTCATCTTTTTTTAATATATAGTCTGTTTTCCCTCAGGATATTTATAAAATATATACATGGTATTTGCGTATATTTAATACATTGAATGCTATTTTATGAATTTTTTTCTATAAAAAATGTTCTGAGAGAATCTTCTTGTTGTTGTAGGTTTTTCACCTCGAAGTCCGTAAATTTTCAAAGAAGTTTTACAGAGCCAGAGTTATGTGTTAATTCTGCAATAAGAATGTGCTAGTTTTATTTTTTTTTTTCTATGCTGCCTTATCTTATCTACCAGCCTCTACACCTGTAGTAGAAAGGGAAAGTTTCGTGTTCAAATTTTGATTCTCCACGGGACTCCATGGTATGATGGTTTCCTAGACTAGAAGCTTAACAAGAACCTTTCAGAATAAATGATTGAAACACATAATATATCAAATTCCTAATATCTGAGAATCTGATTATATGTATTTCTTATTACTCTTTAGTTTATAAACTTCCCTGAGAAAAGTAATTTGAACTTTCATACTCTGTAAAATCTTACATATTCATCATTAATAGATAATTATTTTTATCCTAGAAATGATCTATTCAGAAAAGTATTTCTCATTTTGCCTTCAAGTAAGGTATCAAAATATGTAAAAAATTTGTATTAGATAAATTTTATTTTCTGGAATAGTCATTTTTATACTTTCCAACTATTATAACGAAAACTTAGTGTTTTCATCATAAAATAGCTCATAGAACTGTCATCCTTATTGTAAAAAAATCTATGCAACTGTCTGAAAGTTACTAATAATATACCATCCCAATTAAGATAATACATTTTTTATACTGTCAGCAATATTCACAACAGGAACACTTCTGGGCTAAATAGTAATTACTTTACAGAGAGATTTTGAAATTTTAAAAACAAACAACAAAAACGGCTGGAAAAAAATATTCAGTCTTAATTATAAGCTTCAAGATAAAAAAAAACTCTATATGGAATTAGGGTGAAGATTTTTTATTATAATAAATATTCTGGTGCTAAAGCCTAGGGGGGGTTCTAACACGAACTGCATACAGAGAAGAATTAAATACTTGTTAGTTACCTAAAAGTAGAAGGCACTAGGATTTGATATTCAAGAATACACTCAAAAAGGGACTTACCCAAGCCAACCAAAACAAACAAAGAAAAAAATAATTGAAAGTAGATATGTATTCTTGTCCAGAGTTGAAATGATGTATAGAGCAATAAAAAGGTAATCTATGAGAGAGGGACCAGTTTTTGTAGTTAATAAGGAAATAAGGCAGGGTCCTGAAGAAAATATTTGAACTTCAACTACATGGTCATCTTAGAATGTGTAGAATACATCAGCTCTGAAAAATGAATCACTAAGTTAAAATGATTAAAAGTTAAAAGAAAATCTTGATGCTAAATTGGTATGGTTCAGGATAGAAGTGTCTTAATCACAATAAATAAGGGTCAGAACTAATTTAAAAGTAAGGATCACAGCTGAATCTCCAGGTGAAAATTAAGTAAGCAACATGAGTGTTAGACAGATATGAAAAAGGAAAATTGTCCTTCACAAAATTCCAACAAAGTTAACTAGCGGGTCATACATCAATTAATTTATTTTTTCTAATCACAGATGTGTTTACCTTTCCTTACTGTTGAATGCTTTCTAAAAGGAAAGCTTCACGCTGTCTATGGTAGGCTAGGTTCTTTTGAAGCAAATAATCCTCTTATTAAGAATAAGTAAAATCACTAGACCACACACACTCACACACACACATGTGTATATACCTATTTGAAGGTTTAAGTTAAGATGGTAGTGAAGAATTGGATAAAAGTATAGGAAAAGAAGAAATTTCACTGAGGCGATCTTGAAATTTGGTGAGGCCCTTTCCATAAAGCAGTGGTCCTCAGGGTGGAGACCCTGAAGAAGCAGCCTCAGCAGCGCTTGCTGACTTGTTAGTAAGACAAATTATTGACAGATCTACACACCAGATCTGATGAATGAGAAACTCTGAGAGGGGAGTCCAGCAATCTGTATTTTAACAAACACCCTGGGTGATTCTAGTACACACTAATGTTTGAGAATTACTGTTGGGGCAGGATTTAATGATTATATGAATGGCATCTTAGAATGCTTTTGGAAGAATCATCATGCTGGGAGAATAAAAATTAGGTTTTACACCCACCCCACCCCCCATGAATTCTCGCTCTCTCTCTGTATATATATGTGTGTATATATAATATATAAAACATTTCAATGTTATCTCTCTCTCTACATATATAAACAGAGAGAGATATATGTATATGTATATATATAGATACAAACTGAATTTATTATAGATAACATATGTTATCTCTGTACCTATCTATATACATACATACACACATATATGTATATCTTGTTATACTCATATACAAAGAGAGATATACATATATATGTGTATGTATATATATAGATACAGAAATAACATATAAGAATTTATTTATTTATTTATTATAGAGAGGTATACATATATGTATGTGTATATATGGAGATAGATAGATGATAGATACACACAGAGATAACATATAAGAATTTTTTTATCAAGTTAAGGTAGACAAACAGAGTAGAACCTTTGTAAGTTGACCACCCAGGGACTGTAACAAACTTATCAACATACGAAGATGGTCAACAATTGGAACTAGGCCTACTGTACTGATACGTACATGTCTGGACTATTCAAATTAGGTTAACTTAAGGAGTGGCCAGTGTAGGGAGGTGTTCAACTGCGGAAGTTCTACTGTATTTCTCAAATTGGAAACGAATAGCACAAACAATGATAAATTAGACTACATTAAAAGTGTATCATGTTTCTTAAAAGATACTACTAAGGGTAACAGAGATGAATTTAGAGAGGACAAAATATTTGTGTCATACATAATTAATAAATGGCTCACACTCAGAATATATTTTAAAACACTCATACCTCAGTGCAAAATAAACAATGTGAAAGAAAAAAAAGGACGAAAGACTTAAACAGGCACTTTCAAAAGAAAATTATAGTTTGGCCATTTTGGAGAAGGAAAAAGTGCTACATGAGCATTTCGGAGAGGTTCCTGAGACACTGTGAAGGCTAAGAGGTGAAGTACAGGCAGCAGTTAGGTAGAAACAGGAGATATGAATGGGTGCAATAAATACTCTTGTAAGAGAGAGTTGTTAGAAAAAGTTTTCAAGGCAAAGTGAAGAGTCCAGTGTATTGATAAATGGAGAAAAGCCCAGAATTACTGGAGTTTAATAACAGGAATTATAGGACTAAAAGATGATAATAGAAAAGTACTATGAAAATACTGGCCTGCTTGTAGGTGGAGGAGTGTAGGAGATAAACTACAAAGAAGTAAACTAATAAATAGGAAGATGAACTAAGGGCCTGTGGCCTTCATCCGTGTTGGAGATAGGGGAGTTGCCTACTATGGAAGTAGCACCTGGAAAAGAAAGATGCTGTATTAATTTGAAAACTATGTGTGCATGTGCATTACATATACACACATATGAAGGCCTTGCTGAATGTTTGAATGCAAGGGGTGATGATGTAGGAAGAGAAAAATTTAAACCCCTATTTCTGACTTGAATATCAGGAAAATAATGGTGTCATTCACCAAGACAGTAGATCAAGAAAGAAAAAAAAAGCAGTTTTACAAGTTTCTTCTATATATTCATTTCTCCCTCATGTCATAGAAGATTAAAGCAGTGAATTTCCCTTTGAATGACATCTGTAATAGTTTTTATTGCTGGAATTACAAATTACAACAAGCTATAGTGGCTTATGATGACAATAGATGTGTTGTCTTAGAAAAATTTACGTCTACCCTGAATCTCGCTGGGGTAAAATTACCGAGTGGGCAGGGCTGAATGCCTTTCTAAAGGCTCTAGAGTAGATTCTGTTTCTTTGCCTGTGCAGCTGTCCATGGCTGCCTAAACCCCCTTTCCTCCAGCCATTGTCAAAGCCAGCAATGCAGCGTTTCTCCTAATGTACTTCCATTGTCTTGTCTTTCTCACCAGAGATGGGAAATGCCTTTTGTTGTGAAAGACACATTTGATTAGATCAGGCCCACGTGGCTAATGTAGAACACTATCCCCATATCAGTCCTTAATCACATCTGTAAAGACCCCTTGACAGGCAGAGTAACATATTTACAATTCTAGAGATCAGACCCTAGATATTTAGGAGGTTACCCTAAGTGCCTAGTATTCTGTCTGCCACAGTATTTTTGATAAGCTGCAGGAGACAGATATAACATATGCATGGAACTCATGTGCAGGATTATGATCGAAGCTGAAGATAGTTATGACAGAATTGGCATGGTGCACATCCTAATTATAGCCATGGACATTGATATTACTAACCGGAAAGATGGTATAGAAGTAAAAGAAAGCAATAAATATGGGAAGTAATGCATTTGTTAAATAATTTGATTTAGTAATTCTATATATGTTTAGAATATATATACACACACACTGTATTTGTGTATGTATATATTTATTTTTATATATACGGCTTGGCCACGTAAGGCCACTCCGTTATATGTATAAAATACAGAAGGTGCCAAAAAATATACATTCATTTTTAAAAAGGAAAAAAAAACTATTAAAATCCTCAGATGATAAACTTATCAAGTTCCTGGGATAAAATAGTACATTATTTGCATAAAATCGATGCCATCCTCCCATGAACTTCAAATCACTGACAATACTCAATACAATACATATACTCTATTTACATGGATTCAATGTAGTACTTGGCATGCCTGAAATTCAAGATTTGTTTATTGGAATTTTATGGAATTTTATTTCCCCAAATATTTTCAGTCCTTGATTAGGTAATCCATGGATGCAGAACGCATAAATACAGAGGCCTGACATGTAACCAGGTAAGGAGTTTAATATTAATCAGAAAAAAATGCTTATGTAATTTAATATTAAACTCTAAAAAGAATCATTAACATGTATCAGCACACAAAAGTCCAAATTCATACACCTTTTAATTGCTGGTTTGAAAACTGTTGTTTTCAATGAACTTGAAGAATATGTACTATTATATGTGGGTCACTATGAAAGTTTTGAGACAGACTATGTTATGTTCCATCATTTCACTTCCAAGAAACACGGTCAACATACACACTTTTCTGACTCAACAGTGCAAATTTCAACTTGCTCAGCTTATCTATGTTTTGTTTCCAACCATGCAAATTTGATGTTTCTTGGTTTCCTGATTTTTGTGTATCTCAAAACTTTCGTAATGATCTAAGTTTACATCTGACCGATGTAAAAATAAAATAATTTTTAACGTATTCTTAAAACTCTCTTAGTTTAGAAAGATGCATAAAGGCATAAACAGGATATCTGACATACAATTTAAATTTAAGCAACATAATGAAACAAAGTACAGAAACATATGTTAACATACACTGTTTACAAACAAATGAAAGAGACATTTTGCCATATTTTTTTAGATCAAAGTGAGGAATCTGAAGCTTTAAGGTCACATGTGGCCTCTAAGTCCTTAAGTGCAGCCTTTTGCTTGAATCCAAATTTTACAGGACAAATCTTTTTATTTTTATTTTCACACTCTTATTTTATTTTTAAAATGAGCATATTTAAGATGCCAAAGAATAAAATAAGTTTTAATGAGTTCACCCTCTCAGATTAAGTGGCACAGTTAGAACGTTAGTAAGCCATAATGGCTAAATGAATGGCTGCTATACTCACGATTTAGTTCTAACTACCCCAACAGACTGGTGCCACTACCACATGAAGCTGGTTGGCGAGAGGATATGGGGGCTGAATACACCAGTCTGTTAACACCTTTTGACAACAATGTACTGTGTTTCTGTTTGAAGTGGCATTTATGAGGAGTTGCACAGTTCAATGGTATCTTTTAATTCTTTCTGTGAAACAGCCCATTATGTCAAAGACACCCAACAAAACACTGAATGTAGAAAACGGATACTTTTTAAATGAGAAATTTAAAATTAGGAATTACAATATGATATTGCTTCTTCTAAAGATAAGATGATTTGTTTGCTTTATCATACTGCAATTTCAGCATTAAAGTAATTCAACGCCCATCCGCATTATAACACTCATGAAGACCACAGAAATTTCAGATTAGACCGAGAGCACAAAGTTATTATTTCAGAAATAAAAGATAGAAAGCAAAAGCAAAGACAACTCTTTTATGTAAAGCAATGAGATCCAGAAATAATATCACTGAAGCAACTTACAAAGTAGCTTGCACACTTGGGTCAAATATGGAAACGGCTCAGTGATGTAGAAATTGTGAAGGAATGTATTGTCTAAGTGGGATGCTGAGACTCTGATATCATTTCAAAGTATTATGTAAATGACTTTCTCTTTCAATAATAAATAATAATGGATTGGAATCATAAATTAGTCTTCAACTTAACAGAAAAACTTCATGCAATACTCCAAAAGGAAAATTGCTTTGAATAAATCAATTTACACTACTGACTGGGCGCAGGTTTTATACTTTCCTTGGGTCATAGTAGATGATTTTCCTTGCTACAAAGACTTTGGTAACTCTTGCAAACAGAACAGGGGAAATAGAAATCTTCAATCACTTTCAGGATAAATGTGGTGAAGTTGGAGTGCCTTCGCTAAATTTAGTGAGTGTATGTACAGATGGCGCACCTTTCATGACACGAAAACATTAACAGTTTCTTGCAAAGATTAAAAGAAAGTATTAAGAGTTTCGGATGCGCTCATTTCTTTTCAATGCATCTTGAGTTAGCAAAATCTTTGTGTCAAAGCTTCTATATTAAATGACACTTTGCAGCAAGTTATAAGTATTGTTAATGCTATTCATGAGAAACATGCTAAAGTTGAACAATGAGGTGTTCAGCATGGATTTGCCTAATCAATCCAAGGTACATTGGCTATCACAGGGACAGGTGTTAGCCAAAATTTTATCTGTGAGAACAGATACTTTAATTTTATTCCTGCAGAAGGAGCAATGTGAATTTTAAAAGAAGAGTTCTCCAGCATTTCTGTATGATATCATCCCAAATCAAAATAACTTTTGAATATTTCTTTGCAAGGCAAAACTATGTCTGGGTATGATATGTGGCAAAAAATAAAAAAATAAAAAATAAATCCAAGCATTTCAATTAAAATTTTATTCAAAACAATTATTCTTCAAAAGGAAATTTAGTAAGAACATTTTCCCCATGTAACAAAGAGCGCATGTGAGCAGGATGAAATACATGAATCATTTGACAAATAGGCAACTGTTACAGTCCTATTAGAAAATACAATGAAAGTTTCACTGACTTTGAGAATCATGACATCACACTCAAACAGCATTTCGCGCCTCACCTAATTGATATCACCAAGGTGCCTAAAGAACTACAGATGGAATTGATTGGGCAATTTGGGGATAATTTTAAAGACATTGATGCTAAGAAAGAGCTCATTGAAATATGTAAAAATGCAATAGAATACCCACATCCTCGGCCACACTCTCCCAGTGATGCTTTCTTGTTTTTTCAGACAGTTATTGCTGCAAATCTACATTATCCTGCCTCCCCCAAATCAGGATGTCCTTCAGGTTACAAATGACTGATACCCATCCAGACGCTCTACGAAATTGTGAATGTCCATCCTGTAGTCAAATATTCACATACTTTCACATACTTTCCAACAAAAAGCAGACATAATAAAATCATTAGACACCTAGTTAACTTTAAAATTAACGCATAGTTTTAACTTTTTAATTATTAGGTACATAGTAGTTAGATTTTTACAAAACAATATATATTTTTTCAGTATATCTAATTCAAGTGTCTTAAATGTGACCTCATTAGATTACAGTTAATGAATTTTATGTGGCTTCCAACATGAACAATTTCCCTACCCTATTTTATTTCACGCTTCTATTTTTAACATAAGATAGTAAAAAAAACTGTTTTTTCACCTTATTTTTTTAGTTTCACTAATGTAGAGGATATCAAATTCATGTTTTAAGTTACATTTTTGTGATTATTACCAAAGTCAGGTATCACATTTCAAGTTATTGGGCATTTGATTTTGTAGGCATGGATTTCCTTTCATATCATTTTCCTATTTCTACTGGATTGTTTTTCTGTTTGCCTTTTTGAATTGGAAAGGTTGTTAGATTACTGTATGCTTTATTAATATTTCTCTCTGTGCCCTACATGTTTACTTTGTTTTTTAAAGGCTTTTAATTTTGATGTAGTAAACCATCAATATTTTCTTTTTTAATTTTTTTGGTTTGTATTATCTGTCTTTTTGAATTTCATTCTCCACCTAAAATATAAATTTATTTTTTTCCTAAAGCAGCATGGTCTTTCTTTTACATTTTGCTCAATTGAAATTTTTCTGCATGTGTATTTGTTCAGAGTAGAAGGTAGGCATAATTATCACTTTACAATGTTCCTGTTGTCTTTTTTAAATAGTTGGTTATTTCTACCCTGATATCATTGCAAATATAGATGATGCAAAATGCATAACTTCACTTTTGTCTTATTCTAGCTATTCATTTGCTCCACTCACGTATTTGCCCATCCTGACACAATGTTATTTTTATTAAATATCTTAATAAGCATTAATATATGTGAACGATTTCCTTCTTCTTCTCCATATTTTTCTTCATTTCCTCCCCCTTCCCCTTAATTCATCCTTTTTGTTAATTCTTCAAATTCAATCTATATATACTTGAACATTTCCTTTTCTGTGTACGTTCTTGAATTGTATTTTCAAGTTTCATTAGAAATACCCAGAGATTAATGTTGCATTAATCAGTTTAATCTTATTTGTATTTCACTATTTTTGTCTATCTTTTAATAACTCTTTTGTTTTGAGACAGAGTCTAATTTTGTCACCTTTGGTAGAGTGCTGTAGCATTATAGCTCACGGCAACCTCAAACTCTTGGCTGAAGTGATTCTCCAGCTTCAGCCTTCTGAGGAGCTGGGACTACAGACACCCACCACAATGCCTGGCTGTTTTTATAGAGGGGATCTGCCTCTGGCTCAAGCTGGTCCAGAACTAGTCTGTAAGGATTATAGACATGAGGAACCACACCCCGCCCTTTTAATATTTTTTAATATTTTCTTTGAAAATGTATCCTTCTCTAGTTTTATCAGTCAGTCAGTGCCTAATTGTTTGCCTCCATAGCGAGTTTTGTAATGAATCCTCCCTTTACAAACGACTTTCACGAATCCCTTCCTTGCCCTAGCCATGAACTCCAGCATATCGAGTAGGATGATTTTAATGTTCTTAAATGGAATGATTTTATATTACATGATCATCATTCTTTGTGCTACAAATTTTTGTAGATGTTCTTTTCCAAAGGGGAAAAAAATTATATATCTTTTTTTGTGTGTGTTTGTATTGGCTGAAGAATCAAGTCTGAGTAATATTTGCGTTCTGTGCCTTGTCCTCCAGGCAGCTTATCTGTACAAGGAATCACTGGCGTTTCTGTGTACGGACTCCATGCCCTTAGAACATAAAAGGCAGAGTGTGTTTTGATTATAATCACTGCACGAGGATCTTGGGGATGGGGTAGGGTGAATAAACCAACTTAATTCATGTCCATTTCTTGCACATGGCTCTCTAGTTCCTGCATATCACGAAGGAAAATTTAAGAGCTTTCTGCTGCAATCCACTGAAGTGCAGATGGAGAATGGGAATGAGGCTGTAATCAGGGAGCAAAGCACGCTGCAGACACTTTTCCTGAGCAAATAAAACAATGGACTCAAAAGTTGCCATTTTTCAAACAGGAATTTTGCTACCGGCTATTAACCTCATTTCTTTTACGCATGAAAGATCCCAAATAACTTTCCATGTCTGTTTTGCAGTGCACAACAAGGATGAAATATTGAAAAGCTTTCCTCAGTGTGCAATTAATCTTAGCCCATTTACAGAAACCTTGGGGGAACACGGAATAGTCACTCTACTAGACTTAAGTGTCAAGAGCTTCAAAATGGACATTTTGAAACCAAGGAATTGAAGATGATAATGCTCACTTTATCCTTTATCTTTGTTAACGAGAGGTTCAGATGTCTCTTATGGTACTAAGGATGGAAAAGAGTGGAGCAGGGCAAGTAAGGTAATTCCTAGGGGGAAAAAGGCTACTATCATTAGAATAAAATAGATGGGAAACTAATGCTATCATTGTTACTGTCAATTCATACTGACTCAGAACAAATGCGGAAGTGGTTTGAACAAAGGTTACAAGTAAGCAATTCTAGTACTGAAAGAACCTACTTTTAACTTACTAGGGAGTGAGAACGGAAGAAAAAGAGTCATTGGGGAGGCTTAGCTGGTAACTGAAGCAGGTGATAGCCACCCATGGCTCAGAATTTCAATACTTGCCTAAATTCTTGACATAGAAATTATTCAAAATTAAATGAAAATTAAGATGTGTTATGTTCCCAAGCAATAGAAAAGGGAACTACTTTTACAGGCAAAGACTTGAGAAATATATTCTTAACACCCCAGACTAGGATAGCAAAGTTTTGGAAAATGTATAAGTTTTTTTAGTGGATGCTTTTTAAATGTAGGGAAATCATTTTCTATGCAAGCCTTGGGTTGATTTCTATATGGAATTTTTATTTAGGGAAATAATTCTGGACTAGGACTTACTGGCTGCCTCCTTGGAAAGGGAAGAATGCCTCTTGGGACAAAAAAAATTACTAAGAATGTAAGTAAATGTTGGGGGATGGAAATCTCATTAACCTTTATTTATTTGTTTGCTAATTCCTCTCTCACAATTGCTGTATACTGACTACAGTCCTCCCCGTTAAGCAGAATATTTCATTCCTTCAGAATGGGGCTTTTAAAATACAAGAATAACCGGGAACCAATAAAAAAGAAGTGACTAACCAGTATTTTCATTTTTAAATGTCTATGTGAAATTGCAATGTTATAACAGTAAAATTAATATTCCATATTTTTTATTTATACAAGCTGAGCTATTTTGGTTTCAAAGATAGAAGGAAGGAGTCAGGACATAAAGTTTATTCATTCTGTCCTTTACTCATCCATAGATGTGTGTGTGTGTCTCTGTGTGGATAGATTTACCAAGTAAAATGCAAGATGCTTGGTTAGATTTGAAATTCAGGTAAACAACAAATACTTTTAGCATAAGTATATCTCATGCTTTATTGGGACATAAATTACAAGATTTAACATTGCTTATCTGAATTCCAAAAATAACTAGGCACTTTCTTAAAGAAGCACATTAAGTGTGCTCGTCTTTGGAGACTTATTTCGAAATTGTTGCTACACATTATTTACATTAAACACTAAAAAGTTAAGGCTAACGGCAGTTTTTTGATCATCACTTCCAGTGAGTATTCTGGATGAAAAGAACTGGCGCAAAAATCTGTGGAGGATTATGAGATCGGTTAACTATGTTATTTCTGTTGCTAACAAATTATCCTTGTTTTTCAGGTTGAAACACACATATTTATCATCTCGCAGTTTCCATGGACTACAAGTCCAGGGTTGGTTTCCCCTCTGGGTCACTGAGGAGGACGCTATTCCTAAGGGTGAAGGCAAACCCCACACTGAGCCTTTGTTCTTCACACACCGCAGCGGGGGTAAAAGTTCCTAAGAATCAAAGGATCTCGCTGGGTAAAAACATAAGAAAAGTGATGATTCCTGCTTTCTTGTCATTTATTTAGAATTTCCTAATACAACTAATGTGTAACCCAAAAATTAAAAATAAAAACAAAATTGTGTGATCTCAAATATTCTGAGCCTACTTTTTGCTATTTTTCCTTATCTTTACATACCACTAATTTGCAATGTGGAATAAGAGGGTGACAACCCCCTCACCTCAAAACATTTGGTCATATCAAGAGACATTTTTACTGGTTCTAATGGGAAGGAAATCCTGCTGGTATCTGGTAGGTAGAGATCTTGAATTCCACTAAACATCCAAACAGCATCTACAACAAAGCATTATCTGGCCCCAAATTTCAATAGTTCTGAAGTTTAGAAACTGTTGTAAAGTAGCCTATTTCCTTTCCTCTTCACCTCCACTTCACACCGTACATCCTCTCTTCTCTGTACCGCTTGGTTACCATTTTCCAGAATCTTTGTTATCTGTCAAAAGTCATTCTGCCTAACCTCATTCTTTTCTTGGTACTAGACAGCAACTCTTTAAAAAACTCTTATTAACATCATTAGTGACTTTCCTAATATAAAGCAGTAAGTGCAACTATTATTTGAGATGTTAATTAGGTTTACAGACTTAATTTCAAGGCATTTTTTATGATTAACATCCATTAAAATTTTTCATGCAAAAGTATAGGGATCACATGATTAATTATCTATTAACTGAGTTAGGGACCATATTTATAGTTAACTCTGAGAATATTTAAGACTGATTATAATTTATATTTTCCCACTTTTATTATCACTCCATGTGTATTCCAGAAATAAGAGCTAAAATTAAATGACAAAACATACATTTATTTGGCACCATTTATGAACATCTATGAACATTTATGTGCCTCTTTAAGATTGCACAATAAACTAGGTGAAATTTCCATGTGCATAATCTATTCAAATAAAACAAGTTCTGTTTTTTTTACTTCTGATCTGCTCTCCATGGAAAGTAAGTCAAGGAAGCACAGGCGTTGGAGTGTTCTAAGATCCTCCATTAAATTTGAGCAGTTTTGTATTATAAATAAGTACAAATGGGAGTAGTTCCTTATTCTATGAAATCTTACAGCAAGCACTGCTGACTAGGTGTGGTTTTGTTAGGAGTACATTAGTGAACAAAATTCAAAAAAGTTCCTGTTCTTACAGTGCTTCTGGAGGAGAGAATATGTAAAATGAGTCATTAAGTGTAAATATATTTAAAAGTCTTAAGGTAAAAAGAAGACTGGAGAAGGGCAAATTGTGGGTAGAATTGCAATTTTGAGATTTGTGGAATCTGTTAAGGAACTATGTTATTTCTATTGCTAACAAATTATTCACATTTTGCAGCTGAAACATACACTTATTATCTAGCAGTTTCCATGGGCTACAAATACAGGCTTAGTTTCCTGAGAACTTTTTTTAGATTCTCACAAACTTCCTTGTCACGTGGACCACAAAGCTTTAGTCAGAAGTACTAAGTTTAATTTTTTTTCTCTTTTTCTTTTTGATAAATTATACACGAGGCAACATGGTAAGTAGAGGTAATAAAGAATATTAAACATTTAAATTTTGCTGATAGTAAATTTCTATTGTTCTTATTGCAAAATTGTTAAATATTTGATGCAATTATTGTGTTATTTGGTTTGATTTAACCATTTCATGTTGTATTAAAAATCATAACACCACTTTGTACCCTGTAAATATATACAAACAAGATCAGACAATTAGGTTCATGAACTCATCCAGAAAAACTGCTGTATATCTCATTGTGGAATATCACTCTGGTCACCTTTGAAATACTCCCCCTGAGAGGTTGCTGACACCCCTACAGTCCACACTTCAAGGCACTTTTTTAAGGATGAGTTCACAAACATCATCGCCTAATCTCTTACAACAAAACCTCTGATGGTGATGGCCATTCCAGAAAAAGCATTTCACGATTATTTTGAAGGGCCTTGGTGCATAGCTTCTCAGGGGGAGTACTTCAAAGGTGACTACAGTGTTATTCAGTAACGAGGCATGTAGCACTTTTTCTAGGATGAGTTTCTGAACATAATTGTCCAACCTTGTATATGTCTATAATTCGTCAGTTAAAATCTCATGCTCACCAAGAAAATATATTTAAAAAGATTAAGAATGATTTGTTTGTTCACTTACATGAATTCCACATAGTCACATAATCTTAAGAACATTCTGTGTAATTCATTCCTAATTTACTAAAAAATTAAGTGTATATTTTGTGGTCTGATGGTGCAATTTTCAATCTAGCAATAAAAACAGTGAAAGACTGTAGAACGTAAAACATATTTAAAAACATAATTTTTTCCTTCATAAAGAGTTTTCTCCTCTCAATTTTACCCGCTTTTAGTCTTGCACTGCCAAATTCCTTGAGACACAGGAAGTAGGAGCTATGAAATGCAATTATGTTTCTAGCTTTCTTCAGTGTTTCTCAATCAGCTGATTTTTAAAAAAAGACATTTTCTTTGTCATAATAAGCACTAAGAAATGGTAAATGGCATTTTTTCCCAAGAAGTGCTTTAATATACGTGCCATTGAAATAAATGTGTGCAGATTAACTGAAGCTTAAGAACCATTTAAATTGTCCTTTTGGTGTCTAGCAGTGGGTGCTCAATAACTGGCGGTTGAGGATGATGGCAAAGACAGATTTGCTACAGATATTTAATAGCCTTTCATAGGGAGAGTGGATGTGACTTTTTAAAATACTTACTTTAGCTACATTGAAAATGTATTTCTCCCTTTTATACTGTGAATAGAGAAGTTAGAAATCAGGCTGCACTTACATAAGGCTAATCATGCACAAAGAAAGTGAAAGATGCCATCATTTATCCCGACATTTAAAGACTTAAGATGATTTAAATGAATTTAGAGGAACTGTGCAAGGCTGAAAAACATATACAGATGTTTAAGTCAGGAAAAAATGGATGTAAATCCTGAATCTGACGCTATGTGTGGTGTCTGGAGCATGCTCCTTATTGTTTGCAATTCAAATTCCTTATGGTTTTCAGAGTTTTAGTTGTTTGTTTTAGAATTCCATGCATAAAGTGGTTCAACTGCTAACAGTTTGTAAGTATTCAATTATTTTTTTTTTTAGAATAAAGGTACCATTTTAAAAAAGAAAGATTAATGAAATAAAAATGCACATAAAGGATGGTGAATATATTTAAATAGTTTTCATTTTTGCATAATAATTTTTACAGCAGTGAATATTAGTGGAACTTTCAGGGAGGTATTGGTGACATGTCTATATGAAAATAAATGGATTGTGTTTAGATGGGCAAACACCATAAAATGATTTGTGTAGATGAGTTTGTGTTTGGAAACTGGTAGAAGATATATACACATTTTTGGTAAGAATGGTATATAAACAGCCATTTTTTTCTTGACATGTTGCATTATAAAACTTAATAATTAAATATTTGGCAAGAAAAAAAGGAAAATGTCCTTATGATGATGTAACTTGAATCATAGTTTCTGGTATAAGAAATCACTGAAATTTTTGGCCACTGAATATAAGAAAAATAGAAAAAGTTGCCAAATCTAGTTCACAATCTATAATATTAAAATGGGATGTGAAATAAGCATATGTAAAAGATAAATGTACAACATTTTCTGCTAAGTTTCTTAACTTCAATGTTGGATTTTTAAGGGGTTCTTGTCAGGCTCACTATTAGCTCAGGTGGTCAGTGATTATAAATGTGTCATCTTTTCTGTATCAATCCAGTGCTGATAGAAGAGCTTGAGCAGGGTTGAGATGCCTTATATATAAATCCTGCCATCTTGTTGATCCATCTCTGAGCAGAAGCTATTTGACCTTCTATCTTTGTCTTTATATCATTGTTTTTGCTCATATCATACCTTCAGGTTTTATGAAAAATTGACTAAGAACATGTACTAAAACATGTCCATATTGTAAAAATATTCAGGTAGTTTGGGGTCCTATTAGGGTCAACATTAACTACAGAAGCTGATCTTTTAAAATTGCCAAATTGGATTCAGAAAGTCTTTTTTCCAGGAATCTCTGAAAGTCAATAAGGACCTTCCAACTTGGCCTGAGGAAAAAGAAAATTGGACCTTAGTGTCTAGATAGAAGTTACAACACCAAAAATATGTGAGATTGCAGAGCTCAGAAGAGTTGGGAGAAACTTCATAGTGAACAAAAATCTTTCTAAGAGGAAAAGGATTTAGAGGCAGAACTTTTTTTTAATAGATGAAGAAACAGATTTAAGGTCGTCCAACCAGAACTCACAGCATTAAAATCTGATATTTACATGGCACTTGTTATGTACAAGACACGGTTCCAAATTATCTTATTTTAAACTCATTTAATACTCATAATAACACTAAGATAACTTGCTATCATCATTTTTGAGCTGTGGAAGCTGCGGCATAGATTGTTTAAATAACTCTCACAAAGTCACACCACTAGCAAGGGGTGGGGAGCCTGTAACCTTGAGGCGCATGTGGCCTTCTGAACTTGAGAGGGGCCTTGAAATGCAAAATTTGAATTTGAGTTTCACTGAAAAAATTCTTGTAACAAAGAGATTTGTTTTGTGATGTTTGGATTCGGTTGAGCAGAAGTCTGGCCTGATAACCTGGTCTTGAATTTAGGATCTAGATGGGTGATAATCGGTTATCACAGCATATGAGTGCAAATGCAAGAAATTCCTTCTCTGTCACTGCCACACTCTACCTACCCGTCCAGAAATGTCTACGTCCAAACTTCCATAAATCATAGCAGACAGCAAGTACCAAGGTGGAAAGGGGCAGACACCCTGAGAAGCAGAACTGCAAGCGGAAAGCATTAGGAAGACATGGGAAATGTGTGTACCTTAGTTAATGAAAATAATTGACTCAGTGGCACTGAAAATATGTTGAATGATACTTAATGGCTTTCTTTTTAATAAAGAAACATTGTGAATAATGCGTTTTAGACAGATTTTCCATCCAAAATATTCAAAAAAATGTACTCTCAATAGTGTAACTTCAGTTTGGAAATTTCTTCATACAGAATATAAGCTTCTAAATGTGGACTGAAGGAGCTGTACCTCTATACTCTGTCTAATATTTTGCTATTATTTATGCACCTATCTCTCTCCTTTAACTTGATTGTATTATTGTAAGAGGGAAGATGATATAATTATTATGCCGTTTACATGAGATTTAACAAAATCCTGGACCCTGGTTTATTGAAAGGTATTTTGCCTATGCAAAATGCAAAGGGAAAAAAAGAAAGCAATGGTAATAGAAAACATAATATGTTGACAGTATATGTGTGTGAATAGATAGATAGATAAAGATAGAGAGAGAGAGATAGTAAAACGAAAGTCACTGTAAAGAGAATGAAAAGGCAAATTGCAGAATAGAAGAGAGTTTTGCAAAACTGAAGGACTCATATGCAAAGATTTTAAAGGTATTTTAAATTTAACAATAAGAAAACAACCAACCTAGTGAAGAATGGGTAAACTGTTTACATAGACACCCAAGACAACATACAGGCAGCAAATATTTTAAATTTTTCCCAATATAACTTGTCGCTAGAGAAAAATACTGCAAATTTAAAGAATAATGAGATGTAAACCATACTACTCCCGGCCTGTCAGAGTTGCTCAAATGAAAAGAAAAGAAAACAAACGTTGGCAAAGATGTGGAACAACATGAGCACCCATAGATTGCTGACAGAAACACAAAATAGGACACCAGTTTAGAAGAACATCTGATAGACTTTGAGAAAGCTGAACTTGGTCTTACCCTATGATCCAGCAGAAATCGTGGTCTTGGGTGTAACCTAAACTGATCTGAAAAATTAAGACCTCACAAATATTCATGGCAGCTTTACACTCTTTCTTTCTTTCTCTCTCCATCTGTTCTTTCCTCCTTTGTGGATGTATATATATTTATCTTATTTATACATATATGTCTCATATGTGTGTATAATTAATATATATAATCTCTTACAGATTGTTTTTATTTCAAGAAGAAATGGGCAATTAAGAAATGGGCAGTTAAGACAAATCTAGTTCTAGTCACTGAAACAGGATGCTTTTATTTTACTTTGCTTTTTTTGAGTTTGTTGCTGGTTTGGGAGCTTGGTCGTAAGGGTAATGAGGTCATTATCATTTTGTTTTTGAGAAGTGAACCATCAAATGAATTTGCCTCGTAGGCTGTTGGGTATTTATATCTGTACGTAGGAGAAACGTCTGAACTGGTAGGAAACATTTGGACTCAACATTAAATCAACTTGGTTTGCTGGTAATGATTATATATATTGAACTTTTTGAACTTGGACCAACAAAACAGCCTATCATTGGCGGACAAAACATTTGGACACATTGGGTTAGGGAACATTGACTTCTTTGTATCAGAATTACCAATTTTAACAAAAGTCTGCGTTTCTTTGAGGACATACTATGTTTACAACTATAAGCTTAAGGTGAAGAAAGGAGCAATTTATTTCAAAAATTTAGGACCCTCATCTCAATTTTATTTGTATTATGAAAAATCTGTTTTTTATTTCTCATGACTCCTGAATGCTTTTTTCACTGAGCTTTCTGTGTTCCTTTCATCATTCTGATCCCACATCCTCTGTGAAATCACTTGGAGTGCTATTTATCGACACACTTCTGAACTAATTTTTGCAACCAGACAGTAAGCAAAATGAGAGAAAATTTTATTTATGTCTTTTTATTTCTTATAAAAGCCAATGTATATGCTTTCATGTATAATGTAGAATATAAATGTCTTCATATAGTGATTAAAAGGCCATGAAGGCTATGTTAAATAGTTCAATGAAAATATTTCAGATTGTATATAAAGTCAGCAAATTGTGCCCCATGATTGCACCAATGTACACAATTATGATGTAATAAAAATTAAAAAAAACACATGTACTTTACAAATACGTGTACATACTATATGTACACATAATAATTAAAAATAATGTAAGCAAATAAAAAGTAAGGAAAATGTATTTTAAAATACTAAGAGAATTAGAGGATGGGATTAGTTTTAAAGTAAATATTTTCTATATGGATTTTACAAATTTGTAGTTTATTGAAATTTTATTAGTGGTCCAATACATAGTTGGCTTAGTTTGCACTACTATAATAAAGTATCGTGAACTGAGTGGATTATAAATGCATTATTTCTCACAGTTCTGGAGGTGGAAAGTTGAAGATAATGGTGCCAGAAGATACAGTATCTGAAAAGG
>CAUYRH010028539.1:0-15771 GCA_963574655.1 Perodicticus potto
TCCCAGCTACTTGGGAGGCAGAGGCAGGAGACTCGCTTGAGCCCAGGAATTGGAGGTTGCTGTGAGCTGTGATGCCACGGCACTCTATCCAGGGTGACAGCTTGAGGCTCTGTCTCAAAAAAAAAAAAAAAAAAAAGAAAAGAAAAGAAAACATAGGTATAAGAAAAGAAAGAAACTCCACTACTCCACTAACTGTGCATTTCTGATCCCTCAAAAAAGCTCTTTCCTTGCCTGCAGGTCCTGGTCTTCTCTTATTGACTGATGGACTTCAAGAACAGATGACAGGGGTGGCGCCTGTGGCTCAGTGGGTAGGACGCCAGCCCCGTATACAAAGGGTGGCAGGTTCAAACCCAGCCCTGGCCAAATTGCAACAACAAAAAAAAATAGCTAGGTGTTGTGGTGGGTGCCTATAGTTCCAGCTCCTCAGGAGGCTGAGGCAAAAGAATCACCTAAGCCTAGGGGTTGGAGGTTGCTGTGAGCTGTGTGATGACACAGCACTCTACAGAGGGTGATAAAGCGAGAGACTCTGTCTCTACCAAAAAAAAAAAAAAAAAGAACAGATGTCAGCCCAGAGTCACCCCAGATAATAATGCACTACACACTTATATCTAAAATCTCTCCTATATGGCACTGACTCACCTCTGATAACATGCCACTCTCCTCATCTGTCTCAGTCATCTCAGAAGACTGCCTCAATCTGGATTTTTTTGACCCACGTGGAGACGAAGCAGTACTTTCAACATCACTTTCCAACAAGCTCTACAAAACAAATCCAGCACACTCTTATATTTATGCCCCTAATCTCCATTCCACAGAGTTTGAAATATCTCAAGAGAATTAATCACAAAATTCAATCACTCAATTAATCAGAGTAATAGAAAACAAAATTTACGGCAGCGCCTGTGGCTCAGTCATAGGGCACTAGCCCCATATACCAAGGGTGGTGGGTTCAAACTCGGCCCCAGCCAGCTAAAACAGCAGTGATAACTGCAACAAAAAAAGCTGAGCATTGTGGTGGGCACCTGTAGTCCCAGGTACTCGGGAGGCTGAGGCAAGAGAATCACTTAAGCCCAGGAGTTGGAGGTTGCTGTCAACTGTGATGCCATGGCACTCTACCGAGGGTGACAAAAGGGAGACTCTGTCTCAAAAAAAAAAAAGAAAAGAAAAGAAAAGAAAATTTATACAGACATCCTAAAGGTGGGAACAGGAATCAGATCACTGTTCTCATCTGTGTTATAAATTGTAAAAGTGTTAACACATCAGTACAAAATCCTATTAAAAACAATTCAAAGGCTGGGCACAGTGGCTAACAACTATAATCTCAACCCTCTGCAAAGCCAAGGTGGATGGACTGCTTGAGCTCAGGAGTTCCAGATTAGTCTGAGCAAGAGTGAAACCCCGTCTCTACTTAAAAGAGAAAAATTAGCCTGGTATGGTGGCTGGCACCTATAGTCCCAGCTACTTGGGAGGCTGAGGCAAGAGAATCGCCTAAGCTCAGGAGTTTGAGGTTGCTTTGAGCTATGACACCATAGCACTTTACCCAGGGTGACAGAGACTCTAAAAAGAAAAAAAAAAAAGGGCTGGGTGCAGTGCCTCACAACTGTAACCCTAGCACTCTGGGAGGCTGAGGCAAGTGGATTGCCTGAGCTCAGTTTAAGAACAGTCTGAGCAAGAGTGAGACACCATCTCTAAAACTAGCTAGGCACTGTAGTAGGTGCCTCAGCTACTTGGGAAACACAGGTAAGGGGATCACTTGAGCCTAAAAGTTTGAGGTTGCTATAAACTATATGGACCCATATATATAAAGTTCAGAAGCAATAAAAATTAAACTAGTGTGCAGAGATGCATAATTAGGTGATATAACTATAAGGAAAAACAAAAAGTTAGGATACTGGCAAGGCACCTGTAGCTCAGCAGCTAGGGTGCCAGCAACATACACTGGAGCTGGTGGGTTCGAATCCAGCCTGGGCCTGCCAAACAACGACAACTACAACCAAAAAAATAGCCAGGCGTTGTGGCAGGCACCTATAGTCCTGGCAGGCACCTATAGTCCCAGCTACTTAGGAGGCTGAGGCAAGAGAATTGCTTGAGTCCAAGAGTTTGAGTTTGTTGTAAGCTGTGATGCCACAACACTCTACCGAGGGTGACATAGTGAGACTGTTTCAAAAAAAAAAAAAAATTAGGATACTGATTATCTTTTGGGATTGGAAAGGGCATACAACGGATATCCCAGCAATGTAGTGTTTCTTGACTTTGTTTGAAGTTTCATGACTTTTTAAAATAGCTATAAAACTATATAATTATTTTGTAAATAACATAAATATAAAATTTTAACAATAAATTACATGATTATTTAAGCTGTACATTTTTATTCTATGCACATCTGTTTTCTTTTCTTTTTTCTTCTTTGAGACAGAGTGCCAGTCTGTTACCCAGGCTTGAGTTCCACGGTATCAGCCTAGCTCACAGCAACCTCAAACTCCTAGGCTCAAGCAACTCTCCTGCCTCAGCTTCCTGAGTAGCTTGGACTATAGGCACCTACCACAATACCCCTGGCTAAGACGGGGTCTCGCTCTTGCACAGGCTGGTCTCAAACTCCTGAGCTCCAGGGATCCTCCTGTCTCGCCCTCCCAGAGTGCTGCGATCCCAGGAGTAAGCCACCACATCCAGCCCTGCCATGCACATTTCCATGTTATATGACACACTTCATAAGTAAAAAAGTTAAAGGTGTATAAAGAGGAGAAAAAAACCTCAAAACAAAGAAATGAATTGAAAAAAGAACCCTATTTCAATGCTCTCTATAAAACAGGAAACATTACTAAGGAAGCAAGATACACCTTTCTTTACTAAGCTAAATGTTACCAACTAGCACTCACTGACCTCTTCAGCAGTCTCATCTTCTTCCTCATCATCTGGTTGATACTCTTCATCTGAGGAATCATCCTCTTCAAGATGGATATCCACAAACTGAGGGGGCTGCATTAAAACAATTAGAAAGAAATGAAGTGATGGGAAACATAAAGCAGATATATCTGGGAAAAAAAGAGAAAGATGGTGGCGCCTGTGGCTCAGTTGGTAGGGCGCCAGCCCCATGTACCGAGGGTGGCGGGGTCGAACCTGGCCCAGCCAACTGCAACAAAATATAGCCGGGCATTGTGGCAGGAGCCTGTAGTCCCAGCATCTTGGGAGGCTGAGGCAAGAGAATTGCCGAAGCCCAGGAATTCAAGGTTGCTGTGAGCTGTGACGCCACGACACTATACCGAGGGCGACGAAGTGAGACCCTGTCTCTAAAAAAAAAATAAAAAAAGAAAGAAAAACAAAAAGAAGGGCTGAAAAAATCCTAAGAACACAATGTACAACTACAGCAAGTACAAGAGGCAGGGGTTAAAGTGATTCCATGAGATGGAACCTAAGAGTAATGGAATAGAAAAAAAATAAAGCTGGAATTCAATCAAAAGGTAGGTCATAAAAAGTTAACAAATAGGAAGTACTTAAGTTTCAAAATTGATGAAGTATCTTTCTGGAAAAGAAAAATATTACCTCCTCCAAGTTTACCTTAATTTCATTGGCCTTCTTGATGGGTGAAATATTCCATGTCGGAATTACCTACCAAGTAAGAATATAAATAATTAAGTAATCTTAACTAAAGAGACTGTTTTTCATATTTACTTCATCTTTTCTTCTTTTTTTTTTTTTTTTTGAGACAGAGTCTCACTTTGTCGCCATGGGTAAAGTGTGTGGCACTATAGCCCAGCTATTTTTAGAGTCCGGGATCTTGCTCTGGCTCAGGCTGGTCTCCAACTCCTGCGCTGCCTGCCCACCTCGGCCTCTCAGAGGACTAGGATTATAAGCTTCAGCCACCTAATCGGCCTTTTACTTCATCTTTAGCATCACAAACAGCCATATACCTAACAAGTAGTGCAGTGATCTGGAGGTGTTTATTATCCCTGGTTATTTTCAAAAATTTGTCAGAACTAGATAGATGAAAAAGAGAAGGCCAGCATGGTGGCTCTTGCCTGAATAGCCCAGCACTCTAGGAGGCAAGAGGATTGCTTCAGGTCTGCCCCCCCGCCCCCCAAAAAAAAGAAAGAAAGAAAAAAAACTACCACAGGTTCGGCGCCCGTAGCACTGTGGTTAGTTATAGTGCCAGCCACATACACCAAAGTTGGCAGTTTCAAACCCAGCCAGGGCCAGCAAACCAACATTGACAACTGCAACAAAAAATAGCTGGGCGTTGTAGCAGACACCTGTAGTCCCAGCCTCTCGGGAGGCTGAGGCAAGAGAATCGCTTTAGCCCAAGAGTTTGAGGTTGCTGTGAGTTATAACACCATGGCACTCTACCAAGGGTGACATAATGAGACTGTGTCTCAAAAAAAAAAAAAAAAAAACTACAACAGGATATTTTGGGTTCATAACGCAAATCTTCCTTACTGACAGAATGTGCTCCCTCAGGACTGTCACCTGCCTTGTCACAGAAGGTAAGCACAAATTGGACAAGTTAAAAAGGACACATCACAGTTCCAAAATCAAAAAGCCTACTGGACCAAAATAGTTCAGTCAAGTGGTTTTCATAGTTCTATATGTAAAACAATGAACTGTTGTGTTTCCAATAATGCATATGCTCAGACTCCACCTGGAGTTCTGACTCCTACGTCTAGGTGGGCCCAAAAGTGTGCATTTTTAATAAGCACTCCTGAGGGACCTCACACAGTGATTTTGATGTAAGCAGTTCCTGGAACTCATTTTGAAAAACACTACTGTAAACACTTTGCCACACATGTTACAATATGAACAGAGAAACCCACCTACTCCTTGTTTCAACTATTCCAAATGGTTATCCATCTAGCACTTCCAAAAAGCAATACTTCATGGCAACTATAGTAAAAATAAACTATGATAGCAATTTCAATATTATGTCTCTACTCCTCTTTTATAATATTTCTTTGAAGAGGCAAACCCAGACCATGATCTTTCCTATATTTTTTCCCTACAGGTGAAAAAATGACCTAAAATTAATACTATTTTTCAAGCTAAATAAAGAACAAAAAGAACACTTACCACTCCCTTCTCCACTACTTCCTTTAGTTTAGAACGTGTCATTTTAGGTTCCTAAGCAGAGGGAAATGCAAAGAAAACAGTAAAAATCTCCATGTGATGTTACCTTCACTCCCAGGTGTCAAACTGTTCACCATCTCCCAAGTAACCTCTACAGATAACTCCATACCATGACACTGAAAGGATAACAATCAACTACTCACAAACATTGGCATGTCTTCTGTCTCGCTGATGGCTGCTTTCATCATAGCTACCACGTGTTCATTTGTGATCACTTCCTGAAGAAAGATGAAATTTCACTTTATGCAATTAGAGTTTGTCACTTGCACAATACTCATCTCTGTATAATCTTGCTAGACCTATGTAGAAGATAAATGAGAGCTATACAAGCTCACATTAGGACAAAGAAGGAAACTGAAAGCAAAGAAGGCTATAGCAAGTTTGGGACAGAACACACAGTTGTAAACAACACAGCAGTAAGTGGACCAGCCTCATCAGCTGCTATAGGAACAAGATGGCTCATATAAAAAGAGGTCCTGAGGTAACTATGTGCTTAAGAAAAAGAGTAACAATAGCAAAGACTCTGTGAATAGCTAGCTATGTAGCTACACGTCAAGAATAACATTTAGGCTCGGCACCCATAGCTCAGCAGTTAGGGCACTGGCCACATACACTAGGGCTGGTGAGTTCAAACCCAGCCAGGGCCTGCTAAACAACAATGACAACAATAACAACAACAACAACAAAAAATAGCCAGGCATTGTGGTGGGCCCTGTAGTCCCAGGTACTTGGGAGGCTGAGGCAAGAGAATGGCTTAAGCCCAAGGAGGTTGCTGTGAGCTGTGATGCCACAGCACTCTATCGAAAGCAACATAAGTGAGACTATCTCAAAAAAAAAAAAAAAAAAAGAATATTTAAATATGTGAAAGAACCATAAACTGTGAACTGGTATCGTCTGAGACACACCTCCCCACAAGAGAGTAAAGCACTGTGAGCAGTGTCACCTTCGAGTCTGCTAACCAGTAAGTGAACAATCAGACAAGTGGGAGGAAGCAAAGAAACAGCTTACCTTCCCATGTCCACGTTTACCTTAAATACACAAAAATGCACATAACTGAATGGGCAATTCACCTACCTAACCTACCAAGAGCCAAGAACTGCTGAGTATCTTTATCCACTTTCCATGGAAACTTCCCTCCGAGTGTGCAGCGGCCCACCCTACTCACATGCAGGATATTGCGCACGTTCACTGCTGTGAGGCTGTGCTGCCTGGCCCCGTCCTCTAACGTGCGGTCAAGCATATCGTCTAGCTTCAGATCATAGCCCAAGGTTCTTTCCTGACCCCTTCCATCTCGTTTCCTCTTGGTACCCTTTTTCTTTTTTCTCCTTTTCTCTCTTTCTTCATTGTCTTGCTCTTCTGCAAATAAACCAAGAGAATCACCAGAATCTCTAATTAGCTGACCAAAAGCCAATAGTAAAAGAAAATCCAGCTGCCAGCTGTCTGGACCTGGAAATCAAAGACTATGACCTGGCAGCAGTGGTGACAATGGAGTTGGTAATGGTACTGGAGTACTAACAAAAGGCAGCATCACTATTTATTTATTTTATTTCAGGTACTCTCTCACACACTTTTTACATATAATATACATACTCCAGCAAGTAACAACCCAATGAGGTGGAGACTATTATTTCTCCCACTATACAAATGAGGAAACTGAGACAGGGAGGTTACGAAACTTTCCCAAGAGCCAATAAGCAACAGTCATGCCAAACACCCAACATGGCCAAGAGTGAGACCCAACTCTACTAAAAATAGAAAAAACTACCTGGGTGTCATGGTGGGTGCCTTTAATCGCAGCAATTCAAGAGGCTGAGTAAGGAGCATTGCTTGAGCCCAAGAGTTTGAGATTGCTGTGAGCTGGGGTGAGGCCACAGAACTCTAGCCTCAGCAACAAAGTGAGATTCTGTCTCAATTAAAAAGAAATAAAGGGGCAGTGCCTGCGGCTCATCGAGTAGGGCGCCAGCCCCATAATCCAAAGGTGGCAGGTTCAAACCCAGCCTCGGCTGAACTGCAAAAACAGTAAAATAGCTGGGCATTGTTGCGGGTGCCTGTAGTCCCAGCTACTCGGGAGGCTGAGGGAAGAGAATTGCCTAAGCCCAGGAGTTGGAGGTTGCTATGAGCTATGTGATGCCACAGCACCCTACTGAGGGCGATAAAGTAAGACTCTGTCCCTATAAAAAAAAAAAGAAAAAAAGAAAAGAAAAGAAAAGAAAGTAGAAATAAATTCTGGTGTCTTACTGTGCAATAAGGTGATGGTGGTTAACTATAAGGTATTGTATATTACAAAATAGCTAGAAGATGACGGGTGTATGGCTAATACCTGTAATCACAACACTTTGGGAGGCCAGGGCAAAAGGATTACTTTAGCCCAGGAGTTTGAGACCAGTCTAAGCAAAAATGAGACCCCCATCTCTAAAAATAGCCAGGTGTGTGGCAGATGCCTATAGTCGTAGCTACTTGGGAGGCTGAGGCAAGAGGATTGCTTGAGCCTAAGAGTTTGAGGTTGCTGTGAGCTATAATGCCACAGCACTCAACCCCAGGGTGACTGAGTAAGACTTTGTCTCAAAAAAAGGGGGGGCACCTGTGGCTCAGCAGGTAGGGCACTGGCCCCATATACCGAGGGTGCCAGGTTCAAGTCCAGCCCGGATCCGGCCAAACTGCAACAAAAAAATAGCCAGGCGTAGTGGCGGGCACCTGTGGTCCCAGCTACTCGGGAGGTTGAGGCAAGAGAATCGCCTAAGCCCAGGAGCTGGAGGTTGCTGTGAGCTGTGTGACACCACGGCACTCTACCAAGAGCGATAAAGTGAGACTCTGTCTCTACAAAAAAAAAAAAATCTACATGTGAAAAATGGTGAAAGACTGAAAGTGTTCCCCCGAAGAGCAGAGAAAAAATCCATTATACTGGAGGTTCCCTATCCAATACATTAACAGAAAGAAAAGAGGGAGGAAGAGAGGGAAAAGAGGAAGGAAGAGAGGAAGAAAAGGAGGAAAGACATACATACAGATCAGAAAGAAGAAATAAGAATTTCTTTATTTGCAGATGACCTAGTTGACTATGTAGGAAATCCTCAAAGAATCTACAAAAGACTCTTTAGAGCTAATAAGTGAATTTAGCAAGCTCACAGTATACAAAGTCCATATACCAAAATCTACTATAGGCTCGGCACCAGCCACATACACCAAAGCTGGCGAGTTCAAATCCAGCCCAAGCCTGCCAAGCAACAATGCCAACTACAACCAAAAAATAGCTGGGGGTTGTGCCAGGTGCCTATAATCCCAGCTACTTGGGAGGTTGAGGCAAGAGAATCGCTTAAGCCCACAAGTTGGAGGTTACTGTGAGCTGTGACACCACAGCACTCTACCCAGGGTGAGACTTGGGACTCTGTCTAAAAAAAAAAAAAAACTGCTATATTTATTTTTACTAGCAATGAACAATTAGAAATTGAAAAGACAATTGACAGTAACATAAGCAAAAAGAGATGTCACCAGGTACTGTGGCTCATGCTCGCCATCCCAGCTACTTGGGAGGCTGAGGTAGTAGGACTGCTTGAGACCAGGAGTTTGTGACCTGTGAAATGTATGAGATCTTGTCTCAAAAAAGAAAAAAAAAGAAGGAAGAAAGAAAGATAAGATCTAGATGCACCATAAATAAATCTAAAAAAATATGTAAGGCTGGGACCGGTGGCTCATGCCTGTAATCCTAGCACTTTGGGAGACTGAAGCAGGTGGATTGCTTGAGCTCAGAAGTTTAAGACCAATGTGAGCAAGAGCAAGAACCTGTCTCTACTAAAAACAGAAAAATTAGGGCCTGGTGCAGTGGCATAACCTGTAATCCCAGCACTCTATGAGGCCGAAGTAGGTGGACTGCCTGAGCTCACAAATTCAAGACCAGCCAGAGCCAGAGCGAGACCTCGTCTCTAAAATAGTTGGGCACTCTGGCAGCACCTGTAGTACCAGCTACTCAGGAGGCGCAAGAGAATCGCTTGAGCCGAAGAGTTTAAGGTTGTTGTGAGCTGTGATGCCATGGCATTCTACCAAGGGCAACAAAATGAAACTCTGTCTCAGAAAAAAAAAAAAAAAAGAAAGAAAAAAGAAAACTTAACCGAGCATTATGGTAGACACCTGTAGTCCTAGCTACTCCAGAGGCTGAGGCAAGAGGATCACTGAAGCCCGGGAGTATGAGCTTGCTGTGAGCCAAGATGCCACAGCACTCTACCCTAGGTTGTAGAGTAAGACATTATCTGAAATAAATAAATAGTGTAAAAACGTATATGCTAAAAACTATAAAATATTTTTTAAAACTACAAAATATTTCTGAGAGGCATTTCAAGAGGCCAAAATAAATGGAGCGATATCTCTTATTCATGATTTAGTAGACTCAACGCTGTTAAAATGACAATTTTCCCATCTCAATCCATGGATTCATTACCAGTTAATATCCTAGTAGAGATCAGTATAGTGGCTCATGCCTATAATCCCAGCACTTTGGGAGGCTAGGGCAGGAGGACTACTTGAGGCCAAGAGCTCAAGACCAGTTTGAGAAACATAGCAAGACTCTATCTCTACAATTAAATTTAAAAATTAGCCAGGAATTGGCTTGGCGTCTGTAGCTCAGTGGCTAGGGTGCCAGCCACACACACTGGAGCTGGCAGGTTTGAACCCAGCCCAGGCCTGCCAAACAACAATGACAACTACAACAAAAAAATAACAGGGCATTAGGCGGGCACCTGTAGCCCCAGCTACTCGGGAGGCTGAGGCAAGAGAACCGCTTAACCCCAAAGAGTCTGAGGTTGCTGTGAGCTATGACACCACAGCACTCTACCAAGGGTAACAAAAGTGAGAGCCTGTCTCAAAAAAAAAATAATAATAGGGCGGCGCCTGTGGCTCAGTCAGTAAGGCACCGGCCCCAAATACCAAGGGTGGCGGGTTCAAACCCAGCCCCGGCCTAACTGCAACAAAAAAATAGCCAGGCGTTGTGGCGGGCGCCTGTAGTCCCAGCTACTCGGGAGGCTGAGGCAAGAGAATCACCTAAGCCCGGGAGTTGGAGATTGCTGTGAGCTGTGTGATAACACAGCACTCTACTGAGGCCAATAAAGTAAGACTCTGTCTCTACAAAAAAAAAAAAAATAATAATAATAATAATAAAATAACAAAAAAAAAGAAAAGGAACAAAGTTGGAAGACTCAAACTATCTGAACTTACTATAAAGATATGGTAATAAAGACTGTAGTATTGGTGAACGGGTGGACATACATCAAGCAGAAGAAAGGCTAGAAAAGTCTCCCCTACAATAGAGCTAAGTGATTATTTGACAAAGGTGCAAAGATAATTTAATGGGAATGAAATATTTTCACCAAATAGTCCTAAAACAACTGGATATGTGTATACAAAAAAAGAACCTCCAGATCAAAGCTTTTTTTGTCTTAAGAAATCTTTAAAATGAACTTCAACCTTATATAAAAATTAATTCAAAAGGGATCATATATCACACAGGTGCAGTAGCTCATGCATGTAATCTCAGAACCCTGGGAGGCCAAGGTGGGTTAATTGCTTGAGCTCAGGAGTTCAAGACCAACCAACCTGAACATGAGCGAGACCCTGTCTGTACTAAAAACAGAAAAACTAGCTGAACATTGTGGCAGGCACTTGTAGTCCCAGCTACTAGGGAGGCTGAGGCAAGAAGATCACTGAGCCCAGGAGTTTTTTTTTGTTTTTTTATTTTGAGACTGAGTCTCAAGCTGTCACCCTGGATAGAGTGCTGTGGCATCACAGCTCACAGCAACCTCCAAATCCTGGGCTCAAGCAAGTCTCTTGCCTCCGCCTCCCAAGTAGTTGGGACTACAGGTATCCGCCACAACGCCCGGCCATTTTTTTTGGTTGCAGCCGTCATTGTTGTTTGGCGGGCCCGGGCTGGATTCGAACCCGCCAGCTCAGGTGTACGTGGCTGGCGAGCCCAGGAGTTTGAAGTTGCTGTGAGCTATGATGATACCATGGCACTCTACCCAGGGTGACAGAGTGAGACTCTGTCTCAAAAAAACAAACAAACAAAAAAGGATCATATATCTAAATGTAATGTATAAAACTACACAACTTCTAGAAGAAAACATAAAAAGAAAAAAACTTGATCTTGAGTTAGATAATATGATATCAAAAGCAAAACCTATAACAGAAAAACTAAAGCAGCTCCCATGGATAAAGATCAAACAATCTGAGCAAAATAAATTAAGATAATATTGGATCATAATTCAAATTAAAAAGCAAATAACCATAGTACATTACAAAATGAATGAATTAATAGAGAAGGGACAGCCATTCTTTTTTTTTTTTTTTTTTGGAGACAGAGTCTCATTTTGTCACCCTGGGTAGAGTGCCATGGCATCACAGCTCACACCACAAACACCTGGCCACAAGTGATTCACTTGCCTCAGCCTTCAGAGTAGATGGGACTACAGGTGCCTGCCACAACATCCGGCTATTTTTAGAAATGAGGTCTTGCTTTGGCTCAGGCTGGTCTTGAACCTGTGAGCTCAGGCATTCCACCCACCTCAGCCTCCCAGAGTGCTAGGACTACAGGCATGAGCCACTGCTCCTGGCCATGGGATAGCCATTCTTTTTTTTTTTTTTTTGAAACAGAGTTTTACTATGTCAAGTTTCACTATTCAGAGTGCCATGGCATCACAGCTCACAGCTCAAGAGATTCTCTTGCCTCAGCCTCCCAAGTAGCTGGGACTACAGGCTTATGCCACAATACCCTACTATTTTTTTGTTGTCATTGTCATTGTTGTTTGGCAGGCCCAGGCTAGGTTCAAACCAGCCCCAGTGTATATGGCCAGTGCCAGCCCCAGTGTATATGGCCAGCACCCTAGCAGCTGAGATACAGGAACCGAACTACGACAGCCATTCTTTACAGAAAATTCCAGTTAATGTACAAGGAATGAAAGAAAAAGAAAATCACCATTAGAACAATTATAACAACTGCTGTAGTCAAGATCCACCAAAGGATGAGGAAATAAGTGAGCAAAAGTTTGAGGAGAAACAAGATACATGCATAGTTTCAAACTATCTCCTACAAGCTATGTGAGAATTAGAAAAAAAGAAATCTTGCAGACAGTTAGTAAAAAATAACCAAGTGATCATGGTTAACCTCACCAAAAATGAGAGTCTGACACCACATTCTCCCTGGTAAGATGCAATGAGGAGACACATGACTTCCAGACTTCCACAGTATCTTGCAAAAAAATGCATAATCTCAATCTAAGCATGAAAAAACACTGGAAAAACCCATATGAGGAACAGTCTATAAAATAAATAATAATCTTCGTAAGTGTAAACATACTAAGAAAAAAAAGACTACAGCGGTATTACAGACTAGAAGAGAGTAAGGAGCATAACCAGAAATTAAATAATGAGTCCTAGGACTGCATTATGAGACAGAGAAAAGCTGACTGGGGGGGAAATGATGAAATTGAAATAAAGACTACAGATTAGTTAACAGTGTAATACACATGTTTAATTTCTGAGTTCTGATCACTGTACTACAGATACAAAAAATGTTAACAAAAAGGAAAGCTAAGTAAAGACTGTAAGGGAGCTATCTATATTATTTTTGCAATTTTTCCATCAGAATAAAATTATATCAAGAGCCAGGTACAATGTCTGCAACCCCAGCTACTCAGGAGGCTGCAGCAGGAAGACTGCTTGAGCCCAGGAGTTCAAGGCTACAGTATACTATGACTGCACCTATGAATAGCACTCTCCTCTAGACTGGGCAACAAAGCAAGACTCTATCTCTTAAAAAAAATTTTTTTTAAAAATTGGTTTGGGGCGGCGTCTGTGGCTTAGTAAATAGGGCACCAGCCCCATATACAGAGGGTGGTGAGTTCAAACCCAGTCCCGGCCAAACTGCAACAAAAAAATAGCAAGGCGTTGTTCAGGCACCTGTAGTCCTAGCTACTAGGAGGCTAAGGAAAGAGAATCGCCTAAGCCCAGGAGTTGGGGGTTGCTGTGAGCTGTGTGACACCACGGTACTCTACCGAGGGTGATAAAAATGAGACTCTGTCTCTTAAAAAAAAAAAAAAAATAGGGGCTCAGCAGCTGTAGCTCAGTGAGTAGGGTACCGGCCACACAACTGAAGCTGGCAGGTTCGAGCCTGGCCCGGGCCTGCTAAACAACAAGGAAAACTACTACCAAAAAATAGCTGAGCATTGCGGTGGGCACCTGTAGTCCCAGCTACCTGGGAGGCTGAGGCAAGAGAATCACTTAAGCCCAAGAGTTTGAGATTGCTGCGAGCTATTACGCCATGGCACTCTACCAAGGACAATACAGTGAGACTCTGTCTCGAAAAGAAAAAAAAAAAAAACAGAATAGAACACAAGACTAGTTCAACACCTAAATAAGCAAATGATTTGCAACAAAAGTATCAAGGCAATTCACCAGTTGTAGATTTAGATATAAAACATAAATCTAGGGCAGTGCCTGTGGCTCAGAGGAGTAGGGCACCAGCCCCACATGCCAGAGGTGACAGGTTCAGACCCAGCCCAATTAAAAAAAAAAACACATAAATCTATAAAACTTCTAGAAAATGGCTCGGCACCTGTGGCTCAACAGGCTAAGGCGCCAGCCACATACACCTGAGCTGGCGAGTTCGAATCCAGCCTGAGCCCACCAAACAACAATCACGGCTGCAACCAAAAAATGGCCGGGCGTTGTGGCGGGCGCCTGTAGTCCCAGCTACTTGGGAGTTGGAGGCAGGAGACTCACTTGAGCCCAGGAATTGGAGGTTGCTGTGAGCTGTGATGCCACGGCACTCTATCCAGGGTGACAGCTTGAGGCTCTGTCTCAAAAAAAAACTTCTAGAAAATATATCAGGAAATTTTTATGACCTTAGGTCATAAAAGGTAAAGATTTCCTACATGTGACATAAAAAGTATGAACCACAATAGAAAAAAATTGATAAACTCAACAAAATTAAAAAGTTCTAATCTTCACTTAAAAATGAAAAAACAAGGCTCGGTGCCTGTGGCTCAACGGGCTAAGGTGCCAGCCACGTACACCTGAGCTGGCGGGTTCGAATCCAGCCCAGGCCCGCCAAACAACAATGACGGCTGCAACCAAAAAATGGCCGGGCATTGTGGAGGGTGCCGGTAGTCCCAGCTACTTGGGAAGCAGAGGCAAGAGACTCTCTTGAGCCCAGGAATTGGAGGTTGCTGTGAGCTGTGAAGCCACAGCACTCTATCCAGGGTGACAGCTTGAGGCTCTGTCTCAAAAGAAAATAAAAAATAAATAAAATGAAAAAACAAGTACATAGTGGGAGAAAATATTTGCAAAACATATATCTGATAAAGACCTTATATCCAAAATACACAAAGAACTAATTCAACTCAATAATAGACAAGAGAATAATAAGCAAACATTTCACCAAAGAAGATACATAAGTGGAGGACACAAGAAAATACACTTTGTAACATTCTCAACAGAGAAACGTTTAAGTTAAAAATACCACTGAAATACCACTATGCAACTGCTAAAGTGGCTAAAATTTTATTTGGTTTTGAGACATTTCTATTTATGTATGAATGTATGTACATATTTATTTATTATTGAGACAGTGTCACACTCTGTTACCCAGATTAAAGTGCTATTACTTCATAGCTCACAGCAACCTCAAATTCTTGGGCTCCAGCAATCCTCCTGCCTCAGCCTGCCAAGTTTCTGGGACTACAGGCACTCAATCACAACCTACACCCAGATAATTTTTCTGTATTTTTTTAGTAGAGGCAGGGTCTCACTCTTACTCAGGCTGGTCTTAACCCCTGCTCACACATATTCAGCTTAGAATAAACCTCTTTATGTGATTTTACAGAGTTTGGGTCTTTTCTATTAACACTACATACACATTACTAAATGTGTATGACTATCTCCAATTTAAAAAAAAGAGAGAGAGAGAGAAAGTGAGTGACTAAGTGCTGTTAGGTATCAGGACAGGTAGGCAGTAGTGACTGGCAGGAAGCTAAACCCTTTTGGCTTCCGGGTTTGGATAATGTTCTATTTCTTGGTCTGGTTGCTGGTTGCATTGGTGTATTCAATTTGTGAAAATTCAATGAACTCAAGATATCTTAGGATATGTACAGTTTTTTGCATATTAAACTACAATAAAGAGGGATTTTTAATTTTAAAAAAAAAAAAGAAAAGAAAGCCTACCCATTGGAATAAAGAGTCCATCATCCTCTATCTCTTCCTCAGATGGGTGAGCCAGATTCCTGAGTGGCTTTTCTAGAGGACAGGCACTAGCCTCTGGTTGCGATGATTTCCTAGGCTGGGTTCCTGGTTTTGAATTCTGGTTGCCTGATGACAGCAAAGGTGTCTCCCCTCCAGAGTGCATCTGAGGTTTTCCTAGAAGAATCACAAATATTCCTTCATACTTTGCCCAGTCTCAGTTACATTCTATCACAGAAATCAGAGTCTTCTTAGCCTTTTTAGTAAGACACTTCATGAATGAAGCATATACTAGCCAGGTTCTCCCCCACTTAAAGATAGTATCCTAAGAAAAATGCTGAAATCAGAGGTAGATCTCATTTACTCATCTGTAAAGTCAGGGAGTTGAACTTGGTAATTGCTAAGATCCTACTACTACTTTTTTTTTTTTTTTTTTTTTTT
>CAUYRH010028541.1:0-39561 GCA_963574655.1 Perodicticus potto
CCTTTCATGATTATAATTTTCAGCAAACTAAGAAGAAAACCTCATTAATATGAGGAAGGCATTGATGAAAACCCACAATTAATGTCTATTTGATATGACTGAGTGAAAATGACAGAGATGCAACAAAAGAATTGAGAAAAAAGTTAAAGATGAGAACACCAGGGAACCAGCAATCCCAAAACCACAACAACTGGCAATTAATTTCTTTGTACATTGGCAAAGAAATGAACAGACTTCTTATTTTCCTCCTATATTGATATGAATTCTAATATTGATAGAGAATATTCTAATCTAGATATCTAAACATTGCTCCTTTAGGGAAAAGGTGTGGTTTGCAGTTTGTCTGGTTTTGAGTCCCAGTTTCCTATATCTTAGTTCACAGCATCCTGAAGAAGTTACTTTCTTTGAAGTTTGAAAGAAGTTTTCTTTCCCTTCTTTATTTCTTAGCAATGTTTCTTTGCTTCTTTCCTAATAATGCATAAGTAGTGAAAATCAGAAAAGATTTGTCTGAAATCTGATATATTATTAGTGCTTTGTAAATTACAGCTAGTCTCACCTAAGAGAATTGAGACATGTCAAGAAAATACATTAAAATTATAAGGAATGCAAATCTCATTCACTTACTTATTCTTTTCATGAATTTAGATCATTTCCCTGAGAAAAGAAGGTACATAAATACATTGAATAGATACAATTTTTCCCTTTGAGCCAGGTTTTTTGTCTGTTCACTTTTGAGGCTTACTTAGTTACTTTGGGTTTAAAATAATTTCCCATCTTTTACCTACTCAAACAGAGTAGCGTTGTATTATAAGGACTATATATAGCACATTTCAGTTACACCAGCTGCTATTTGACATTGGTCTTAAATTTATGTCTACAACTAAGTGAGTGATGATGGCCCACACAGACCTTCTCTTTATTCACAGAAATTAGTACTCAAATTTTTAAAATGTCACATGGAGAAATATTTCTGTTCAGCACATTCAATATGTGAGACCATGTTTAAGTCTGATTCTACGTCTTTATTTGTTGAGATTTTTGATGCCAATCCATCACCATTAATAGATGGAAGAGCAAATGTTTTCCCTGAAGCACATAATCTAGTGCCATACGTAATTTCATCATTATTATGCCAAAGATAAATTAAAACTCTTCACCTGCTAGAGGAGTTATCAAATGCGGCTCATTTCTTGTGATATCTATGATGTGTTAAATGTACTGCCAGATTGCCATGGCTCATCAGAATAAACAATGTAGACAGTTAACAGATGAAGCGGCCTTTCATTCAATTCCTTTAATTTCTTCATGCCATTTATATTTTACTTTACTTTATTTTATTTATTTTATTACTTTATTCATTTATTTATTTTCAGATAGAGTCTTACTGTGTTGCCCTGGCTAGAGTGCAGTGGCCTTATCATAGCTCACTAGAATCTCAAAATCCTGGACTCCAGTGATGCTTCAACTTAGCCTCCCAGAATATGCTAGAATCACAGGCATGAGCCACGTGCCTGTCTCTTTATGCAATTAACAACTCTTCAATTGTCATTTTATATTTCTCACAAGCTTTTCCTGCTCATTTTGTTCATTTCTTCTCAAGAGTTTGTTCCTCTCTTATTTGGCCATTTTATTTAAAGATGATTGAAATCATTACTTGTTTTCTTATCACACGATACAGTTACACAGAATAAGTCAGTTGGAAAGTGAATGCATGAATACAAATCATTGTCAAATGAAAATTTGTGAAGCAGATGATAATCATACGAACGCACAGCACTCAACACTGCAGGATGAAGGACTCGGCCTCTGTGCCAGTAGGGGGCGCTGCTTACAAATTTGCTCTGCAAACATTTATACCCCGACTTAACCCACCACCATTATGATTGCCTTTACTCACTGACTCACCAGAACTTGAGTGATCATTCTCTTGTTTTTTTTTAACCATTCTTTCTTCAATGTGTGGATAGTGCACATTTATTTCAGTGTCTAATCTGAGAGATGTTTTGTGTTTTTATTCAAAAGTTTGCTGATAGTTTTATGACCAGAAACATGCTGCAGGGAATTAAATCTCGTCTATCTCAAGCAGCCTAAGGTAAAATTGGTTTCATCATACATCATTTAGCCTAAAGTCACAGTTTCCAAGAACCTACCCATGAATGTAAGTGGGAACTCACTGTCTCAAATATATTTGTCGGATGAAGAAGGAGCAAAACGCATTCCAAATGGAAGGAGCAACATAGACAACGTAGTCTAATCACAAATACAAGCTGTCTAGCATTACACAAGTGAAATATGTACGGCGGAAATTTATTTCATTCTTGTTTCTAAGCACCTGCGAGGTAAATCTTGGGCTGGCATAAGTGCAGTGCTTATACTCTTTAACACAGAGCTTCAACATAAGAGACATTCATCATCTCATGTATTATTCTGGCCGACACCTCCCAGACATCCCTTAAGCACTCTTCTCAATCACATTTCAACCTGATTATGGAGAGCTCCCAAGATCACCTGTAATACACACATAATCCCTCAAAAGAAGGGTAGGCTGAAGAGCTTCTGTTGCTGCTCATTACCGATGGTGCCGAAGACATGTTTCTCCCTGGACCTAGTCCTGTTTGTTCATTCTTCATGGCTTCCTTACTATTTGCTCAGCCTTTTCTGCTGTTTTTATCTAAACCATATATGTTAATATATTTGTCTACATACATGGCACAAATATAATTTTTTACAATGACATCTGTATTTCTGCATAGCTGTTTTTAAATATGGAGTCTTAAAAATTCTGCAAAAAAATCAAGAAGAATACTAGCAAACAAAAAAGAAATTATCCAGGCATGGTGGATCATGTCTATAATTCTGGCACTTGGGGAGGCCAAGCTCAAGGGGAAGCTCAAGACCAGCCTGAATAAGAGAGAGACTTATTTTCTAAAAGTATCCAGGCATGTGGTGAGTGCTACTCGGGAGGCTGAGACAAGAGGGTTGCTTGGGCCCAAGAATTTGAGGTTGCTATGAGCCATGGAACTCTACTGAGGGCAATAAAATGAGACTCTGTCTCAAAAAAAAAAAAAAAAAAAAAAAAAAAGAAAGAAAGAAAGAAAAAAGCCCAGGCAGCGCCTGTGGCTCATCGAGTAGGGTGCCGGCCCCATATACCGAAGGTGGTGGGTTCAAACCTGGCCTCGGCCAAACTGCAAAACAGAAAAATAGCTGGGCGTTTTGGCGGGCACCTGTAGTTCCAGCTACTGGGGAGGCTGAGGCAAGAGAATCGCCTAAGCCCAGGAGTTGGAGGTTGCTGTGAGCTGTGTGACGCCACGGCACTCTACAGAGGGCGATAAAGTGAGACTCTGTCTCTACCAAAAAAAAAAAAAAAAAAAAAAAAGCCCCAAATGGAAAAGACTTTTAAAGAAAAAGATTACTAACATATTCTGACTACCCTGGCCTTGAAAAATCACTGTCCTGGGGTCCTATCCTTGAATTTGGAATTCTGCATCGCCTTAGGAACCATTTGTCACTCCTGCAGTCTTTTATTTCTTTTTTTCAAAATATTAAGGAGGTACAAAATGTTTTGCTACATGAATAACCTTTATAATGCTTAACCCAGGACTATTACTGCGCTGGTCACCTAAACAGTGTTCTTCGTGCCTGACAGGTATAGCTCTGCCCTCCATTCTTCCCCTCTTCTTCTTAGTTTCCAATGCCTTTTAGCTTCTCTCTGTACCTTTGTGTGCCCACCAATTAGTTCCAGATTATTAGAGAATACATGTGGTGTTTCTTTTTCTATTCCTGAGATACTTCATATTGGGTAATGGTCTGCAGTTCCACCCAAATTGTCTCAAAAGACATTAATTCATTTCTTTTGTGAAATGAAATTGAGTAATACTCCATGGTATTTATACGTCACATTTTACTAAATCATTCACGGATCGATGGACACTTAGGTTGATTCCACATCTCTACAATTATGAATGGTGTTGCAATAAACATTCAAGTGCAGGTATTACTACCTATTTGGTAAAATGAAGTGGGAAGACTGGATTGAATGGTAGGTCTGCATTTATTTCTTTGAAGAATGTCCATACTGCTTCTATTGCTTTTTGATTTTTTAATAATAGCCATTCTGATGGGGTAAGGTACTATCTCACTGTGACTTTAATTTGCATTTCCCTGATGATTAGTGATGTTGAAGCCACACTCTCGAAGTCTAATGTAATCTCCACAACCAGTGTGACATTTTCCTAATGAAAATCAAGACTTATTAGATCTTCGATCAGTATCTGCATTGGCTTTCACCTCGCTCAGAATAAAATGCAGCTGACCCTACCTGTGCATCTCCCCTCCTGACTCTCACTCTGGGATTCACAAGTCCAGGATTCGGAAGGTGAAAATGAGAGTGGCACCTCTCACTATTAGGATTGGAGACCCACTAGCAAAATTTCCTGCCCCTGCAACTTTAAGCTCCGCTGACCTAGAGGTCCTAATTCCAAGGGGAGGAAAGCTTCCCGCAGGAGACACGGCAATGATTCAACTGAACAGAAAGTTAAGGGCCACTTGGTGACTTGGGGATTCTCGTGCCACTGAATCAACAGGCTAAGAAGAGAGTTATACTGCTCCTGGGGTGATTGATTTTTATTACCCATGGGAAACCGGGATGCTGCTGTGCAACGTAGCATCTCCTGGAAGACAGGAGAACCTCGGAGAGCATCTCTTAATATCATACTGTGCTGTGGTTAAGGTCAGTAGAAAACTGCAATGACTCACGCAGGCAAAACTTCTTATGGTCCAGGCTATTCCGGAATGGAGGTTTGAGTCCTCCTACCAGGTAAAAATCCATGGTCTGCTAAGGTGCTTGTGGAAGGCAAAGGGAATATAGAGTGGGTAGTGGACGAAGGCAGGTATAAACACCAGCTACAACCAGGTGCCTAGATACGGAAACAAAGACTGTAGCTGTCAAAGGTATTTCCTCCTTAGATCATATGTGTGAATGAGTGTGAAGATGTGTACATATTAAGCGACTACTTTGAAATATTCTTTGATTTAAAGAGGGAGTCTTCTTTCCTCTCTTATTTCCTCATCATGTAACATATGATATATTAGGTGTTAGACATTTCTTTGTTTTAAAACATTCTTTTTTCACTATTTTAGTTATTTTGAAGTGTACCTTAGCTTGCTGATTATAGACACTTTGTTGTACTATCAAATATTGTTTATTCCATCTAACTTAATTTTTGCACCCATTAACCATTCCCACCTTATCTTCCCCTCCCCATGACCATTCCTATCCTCTGGTAACTGCCATTCTACTCTCTGTCTCCAGAACTTTATATGTTATTAGTATTTATTGCTAATTTTATGCATGGACTGGAAACACATGATAGCACACTATTTCCATTATAAAATATCAAGCAGAAGAGTAAATATCATTCAAGGACATTCCCTCTTCTTTAAGGACAGAGAAGAGTAGAGACTACAAGGGTAGAAACTAGTACATTTTCAATTGTATACAGGACAAGTATATCATGCTAGGTGGAATTATGACCTTGTTATTGTCTTTATTTACAGATTTGATACAGTTCAAGGAAGTGAACACTGATGACCAAATGACAAGGAGTGGACGTGTCACAGTTAATATTATGTGTCCGCTCAACTGGGCACAAGGAGCCCCTGTATCTCATTGAACGTTACTTCCGGGAATGTCTGTGAGGGTGTTTCCTACAGAGACCACAGCATTTGGATTGGTGAGTTGAGTAAAGGGAATGGCTCTTCCTAATGGGGGTGGGCATCCTCCAATCTGCTGAGGATCTGAAGAGAACAAGAAGGAAGAAGAAACTTAAATTTGCTTTTCTTGTGACTGATGAGCTGAGACATGATCTTCTACTGCCTTCTCTGCTCCTGGTTCTCAAACATCCATGATTGGATGCGCATCTGTACCATCAACTCTTAGGCCTTCAATATATAGCACCAGCTTTTCTGGGTCTCCAGCTTGCAGACAGCAGATTGTGAGACTTGTCAGCCGTCATAGTTATGGGAGCCATAATTATTATGTGTGCCTTATAATAAATCTCTGCCTATATTTAAATACATATGTACACTACTGGTTCTGTTTCTCTGGAGAACCCAGACTAAAGTAATTGGCATTACCTAATTTCCTCTCTTAATGTCTATATATTCCTATTTTAAAGAATTACTGAGAATACTGTAAATGTTATACATAAAGTTCAAAGTAGATTGCTTAGCTCCAAATAGTAAATAGAACCTACACTTATTATTATTGATATTTTAATGAGGTTCATGAGATTTCTGAACAGAAGAATGGTTTTTCCTCCTGTGCTAATGAGAATCCTGTTAAGAGTCCAAAACCAATTTTCTTATTTAGATTGCCTTAGAATATTTATGAGGATGTTTTGGAATTATCAGAGAAAAAGTGAAGATAGGAGCCCAGGGGGTCCAGAGTAAAATGTGGGATGTTCCCGACCATCAAGTTAGGCCCTTCGGGCTGCCCGTATGGCTCGCCTTTGGTTTCCTCTAGCAGACTGCATAACAGCAACAAGAAAAATGGCAAGCGATTTGAGCATTCCCTGCAGGATACCTAAATGCTACTCTTCAAAGTGCCCTGGGGAGTCTGTTTTATTTTTCTGAAATAAATCAAACTGCAATGCATCACATTCCTTTCTTAGAAAAACAGAGTATGAAAGAAGCCACAGTGCTACCTTGGAATGGACGCATGGACCGGAAACACATTACAGCACATTACAATCCCATAACAGCTTCACTTATCTATTTGGAAAGGCATTTATATTGCACTTATTACCCAGTACCTGCTAAAGCTGTTTATGGAGACCACAAGGAAGAAATAATTTTTATGCTCCTTTTAGTTTGCTATAAATTCTGAAACAATTTTGCTTGAACAGCTGATCTGTGAATTAATAATGAGAGACTATAACTTTTTTTCACTACAGTATGTCAAGTACTTCCTTTGTGTTTAAAAATTGATGAGGTTCAAAACTCTTTCTCTGCACAAAGCTGATTTCAAAGGCATATGGGGCAATCGCCATTTCCCTCAGAATGGAAAGTTCTTTCCAAACTCAAGTGTTGGCTAGGAAAAAAATAAATAAATGAAAACAGCATTAAGTGCAAATCATATAATCCTAAAATTTCTGGATTTCCTAAAAATAGTCTCCTGAAAAATGATGTGAAGAATAATTTTTAGTAAACTCTATCATTCTTTCTTTCAGAAATGTTGGCTACCTAAAGAAATAATTAACCATGTCATTGAAAAGTTTTCTCAGGTACTTTCAGTAATGTCTGTTGTTTGATTTTGTATTTTCTGATTTTCTTAAGGTTTTTGAAGTGGGATACTTCTCATGCATTCCATTTCCTCTGTCTCTTTTTGTGGCTGATAGTTCATTTCTTCCTTTTATTTAAATTGATAGCTTTTTTTTTTTTAGATCTACTATACATTCATTCAGTATTAGCTTGAATCTTAGAAGACTAAGACGTAAGTGAAATACAGCATTGAGCATTCTGTCACTGAGATAAGTGGACAGTTATAGGTTATAATGAAAGTAACTTCTTCTTCCTGGATGATGTGTTAGACACACTAATTGAATTCCAGTGGCTGATATAAAGTCATTTTAAGAGTAGCCTGAGGTAGTGGGCAGAGCTTGAACTTTTCCCATAGCATGGGGAGGGAAATAAACTGGTGCTGTGTTTGAAAGGTGCACAGATTACCCATGTAGAAAGAGTAATTCTAAAATTAGTATTTTAATATAATTAAGTTTTGATGTTCTTAATAGATTGCTCCTTTCACCAAAATATTGATTTATATTTGGTAGGAACATAGGGCATAGTGTTAAATAATATGATGCCTTGAACACAACTAGTTACCCTACTTAAGGTTTTATTTTATGAGGAGAAGGATGTGAATTTACTACTTGGTTCCTGTAGAAGACTGGTATGTCCATTCAATTAAAGAAAGGTTTATCCCTTTTTACTCCTTCTCTAAATTAAAAAGAAATTTATTTCTTCTTTATTATTTCCCCATCCTATCTTCTTTTATATTTTTTTCTTAAATGCAGGACATAGTGCTTCTTTTTTATTTTTCTCCAGGACTCAGCGTGCAGATAAGATTTTGCAAATAACCAACCAGGGTCTAAGCATAGAGTCTGGGAGCATTAAACAAAAATTATGGGAAGACGTTATCTTTGATTGAGCTCTTGCAATAGGTCCCACCAGACCAGTCCGAACCAAAAGTGAAATGTCACATGATTAAACCAAATCTTCAAGGAAATGGAAAGTTTTCAATAAGCAGATCAATTTTTCCTAAAAAGTGGAAGATTGTATTCTATCTGAGTCAAAATTATAAGGAAATGTCTCTGCTTTAACCCTTCCAAGAAAAGTAACCTGAACTATCCTAAGTTAACACACATTAACTAGCTGATGTTAACCAATCAGCTTTTCTTTTTCCACATTCCCACTTTACAAAACCCACCATTCTTCCACCACCATAGTGTGAGCTTTCATTCTATTTTGCAGAGTGGAGGCAACTCTGGTTCATGAACAGCAAACACAAGCCAATAAACTTATAAATAAATTTGTGGTAATTTTGTCTTTTGCAGAAATTAAGTCAAAAAGTGGTATAACATTACTTTGTATGTTTGTAATAACACCCTGTGTATATGAGCTTCAATTTTCAGAAAGCTAAAATAAAATGTTATGGGATGTTGGAAATTTTTAAAGGCAGACACTGAAGTAAGAGAAAAACTGGGAACTAGGAAAGGAAAACCATTATATCAGAAAAAATCAGTAACTTAATTTAATGTCCAAGTTTTCCACATTTAGGTATTAGCCATATCAAGCTATGTTATGCACCACTTCCAAAAAATCTGGGTCTATCTGTCTCTGGCAGAATGCTAATCAAACTTGTTGAGCCTAGAATTTATCTGTAAGTAAGGGTATAATTGTCTGTGTGGTGAATTGAGTTATATTACAGATACAGTGGATATTTGAATGATTATGTATTGGATTTATTGGATTTTTGTAGCTAGTCATTGTCCGGGAAGTTTGCTTTCTTTAAGAGAATGATCAACACTCAGTAGTTCTTATATTCCACCACAGTGCCTTAGAGAGCGGATCAGCAGAGAGACAGATGCGCTGGTGTGAGACAGTCCTAAGACCTTAGAGTTTGCTTTGAAGCTGGAGTGACTTTGGAGATGATCTGTTTCAATCCCTTCATTTTACAGATGAAAATCTTGAAACCCAGTGAGATTAAAGGCTATACCTGAAATCACACAGCTCACTTACTGAAGAGCTCGGATTAGATCCTGTGTTCCTAAATCCCATATTCTTTCTCTCTCAGGCATAAGGTGGTCAAGGATAGACTCAGGGCTTCCCTGTGAATAATTTTTTTCTTTTTTTTTTAAACACTGGTATACAGGAAAGAAGAAAAGGTAACTATTTAGCACTGAAGGCTGTAAACCTAGGAAAGGACTGGAAAAATGTTTAAAGAAAAAAAGTGCACCATCTTCTAGCTAGTATCTTAATCCATGCTATTTGCTTAATACAATTTCTTTTATATAGCTTGGAAACATTTTTGTCTGTACGTATTCTTCATTATATGTAGTGACTAGATTCACTATAATTAACTCCATACAGCAATTCTATTCAAATGACATGTATTTAATAATAAATGTCTTTTGGTTATTGCACTGAGCGAATATTTTCACAAATTCTAATACTTTACCTCCAGAAACTTAATAGCTAGACAAGTGCAAAGATAAACAAAATCCTCTGCTATAAGATATAATGTAATAAATGTTGCAATTTAATGTAATAAATGTTGCAATAGCTGTAATTATAATAAGTTGTGGGAATATAGGACACAAAGTAATACAGATGCAGGCAAGCCACAATTTTGAGAAAATCCGTAAAGTTTCTTTGGAACCAACAGACATGATTTGAGGTAGTTTAAAAACAAGACAACTTGTGGGCAGATTTAAAGATGAGAATTTTGGCACAGGAGTTATTCTGATTCCATTTCTACCACCCATCCTTCCTCCTTGTCAATCTCGAGGGGACAAATTGTCTAATGGAAGAAGGTAAACATTTATTATAATTATGAAGAAGAGTAAAACAACCTTGCCTTGTCTGATACCTTGCTCTGGGTGAACTGAAAGTAATTTTATATAATACTTAAGAAGTTATCTTATGGTTTCCAGCCGGACTTAAAACATTTTCCAGCTGCCTCAGAGAAATCACCAAAATATGGTTTTCCAAAAGACTTATATTTCTTACCAAAAATCATGTTAAATATAAATTAAATATCAATATCCCAATAATAGAGTCTAATGGTCTAAATCAATTTAAGATAAAAGTGTAATAAAATATCATCTGACATAGAAAATCAAGTGTCACCAATATTACAAACAACGAAGTTCAGCTGGAATTAGACAACTCCTAAATGAGATACCAAATGTTCAACAGTAGAAGTTAACAGTAGAAATTAAACAGTAGTAATAGTAGAAATTAAAATTTTGCATGGATTTCTAATATACGTCCTTGGAAAGTGTTACCTCATTTTTAGAGTTACTTTTAATTTAAAGTAATTAACTTAATTTCCTTAGCTCTTGGTGAGTACTGATTCCTGTAAGATCCATGTTTTCTGCTGTGGTACCGCAGAGATGAGCTAGCAGGTTTTCTGTAGTGTGAGCTTAACTCACCCAGGGTCCCAGCTCTGGTGCCCTGAAATCCATAGCTGCGTTTGTGACATAGCTGTGATTTCCACAAGTTGCTCTGAGCCTATAATTGAATGTGGTACGTAGAGTAAGAAGCTCCATTTTGCAAATGGTGAGGCACCTTGGGATGAAGGCTTTGGCTCTGAGATTTCCAACAGCATTGCTAAATCTTTCTTAGACTCTCCAGCTGTCCAAGTTGCTTCTACTCCAAATAACTTTCTTTTTGCCATCTTTACTAAAGGTCAGACATGCAGGGAAATGTTTTCTTAAGTAGTCTCGAGGTGATAGAAGAAAGATTACAAAGATGTTTGCAGGAAACTTCTACTGAGTATATTCAATCATTCCCTCATTTAACATTTTGAATTTGAACCATGTACCAGTAATGAGTTATATTTTGGGAATAATAATACAATGATTATGATTCTCCTATTAAGGAACTTATTCTCAGGAGGTTGAAAATATGTGAACAAATAATATTTGAAAACATTAGTTCTCTTATTGTAGAAGCTTGCACAGAATTCCATGAAAATACAAATGTGAAGGTTTGAAACAGATGCACCAGAGGTGGTCATGATAGGTGATAGAGATGTTGAAGCATAAGAGAGCTTGGCACGGCAGCAGCATTGCGAGCAGTTAGAAAGAAGCAAGAGATAAACATTGGAAGAAACTGCTAATGAGGGGTAAAAAAAAATAGAAAATAACTAGGGCATAAATGGGCTTAATTATATGAGAATATGTTGGTATTTATTTTAAAGATAATGGGTACTATTGTGTGTATTTGAAGCCACGACTTAATTTTAAATATAATATGGTAATAGGGTCAATTAGGCAAATTAAAAATGTATTTCAGTGATAGAATCTTTAGCATTTGGTGATTTTGTGGATGTGGGAAGTGAGATAGCAGACAGATTGTCCACCTGGAGGCAGAGGTCACCTGTAGGTCATGGCATGGAGAAAAAATAAGTACGTGAAATTTTCAATAAGTAGTTTTTGAAAAGGGATGGCTTAAATGCTGTTAGATAACAATAAGTAAGAAGAGTGGAGAGTGATATAGGTCAGATGGAGGACTACATACATCTAAAGAGGATGCTGTTATCTTGATCATGTTGGTGGAGGACCCATGGCCTGAAAATGACAGTTTAAGCAAACATGAGCAAGGCAAAAAGTTCCTTCCCTTATTCCCACACACACTGGGCTGTTTAGAAGGAGAATACAAAGAGTATGTACAAAAGTATCTTCAAGAAGGAGAAGGAATTTCATTAAAGGCAAGAAGAGTGAAGAAAAATACTGGTAAAAGGCTGTGGAGTTAAAGAAATTTAACTTAAATTGCTATCTATAAAAATAAGATAATGTTTAGGCTTCTGAAGTGATTCTCTGCCTATGAGCCCATCTGGCTAGTTGAGGTTTTGAGGTTTTTCCAATTTATCTATAACTGGGACAAAGCTTATTATACTGAACTGTTTTTGGGTTTTTTTTTTTCTGCAACATACATAATGTGCCAGAGAGAAAACAACTGTTACTTAGAAATAAGTAAGTAGCTCATTTCAAGATGCTTTGATAGTGAAAATGAATATCCCACTCAATGAAAGGATTTTATCTAAAATCTTTTTGTATGTTTCCTTTTAATTTCCCCTTTTATCTCTCACTGATGATAAAAAAATAGGCTGCCGGATTATCAGATTCTTATATGGCTACAGAATAATGTTTTCACAATCACTATGATAAAAGTATTTGCAAAAATCTAAAGAACACCCAGGATTATTTTTCAATTCCACAATTTATAAATAGAAATGAACAAAATATAATTGAATTACTTTCAAGTATCATTACTGTACAAGTATTCGAAAGCAAAATTAAATCAATGGATCCAATGTAATGCACTAAGTAGTACATTCCAGATGCTTGGATTTTTTTGCAGTCTATTTAATTACCATATATGAAGTAAAATTTTGAAAGAGATAAGCAATCTACCCTTACATAAAAATCAGAAATGAAAATCTACTTCATAGTTATTCTTTTCTTGGATAGTTAAAATGTAAGTATAAATTGTGTCCCTTCTAAAGTGTATGCTGGTATTATTTGATAGTGAATACAAATACTGGTGATTACAGTGTTTTTCATACATTGGCAACTGTTAGATGATGGTGAAAACAATGAATGAGCATGCTTATTTTCTCCAGGACATAATATAAGCTTTGAAAATACCACAATGTAGCAATTAGCCAATTTTTATGAAATGCACATATAATCAATATAATTTAATTGATCCGATGTCTTTTTGTATGACATTGATAACAGATGCACCTCAAAAGACTGCCAATAAAACAAATTTCAGAAAGATATCTGACTAAGCCAGGCATGGTGGCTCAAACCTATAATGCTAGCACCCTGGGAAGTTGAGGCAGGTGGATCCCTTGAGCTCAGCAGTTCCAGACCAGCCTAAGCAAGAGCGTGATCCCGTCTTTACTAAAGACAGAACAAGCCAGACATTGAGGTAGGTGCCTATAATCCCAGCTATGTGGGAGGCTGATGCAAGAGGAACACTTGGGCCCACGAGTTTGAGGTTGTTGTGAGTTAGGCAAAAGCCATGGCACTCTAACCTGGGCAATAGAGTGAGACTCTGTTTAAAAAAAAAAAAAAAAAGAAAGAGAGAGAAATCTGAATGAGTAATATTTGAATGTGCCTCCACAAAGCAAATGAACAGTTACCATGTAAACCAAGTGAAGGCCAACTTTGAATGGAGAAAAGAGAGTGAGTCTGATTTGTGCAGGTGAGTGAGCTGGCAGGTCGTGGGGGCACGACAAACAGCAGAGCAAAGTGGTTGAGAGACTGACAGGCTGCAACCACGTGGTGGAGGCTCCTTCACCAGCACCACGATGTACGTGACCGTGCAGTGCTCACTAAACCATTTAATGTCTCTATGACTCTGTTTTGCAGTTTGGGAAACAGGAGTACACAGTTATTATGATCAATCAAGGGTAAAAATATGCAAAAGATAAAACATCACCTTGTAAAGATTAAGTGTTTAATTAAGGTCAGTTAAATGTGAAGTCATATTAGAAATATCTGAAAGTGGTAGATCACACACATGAACCCACAGGAATGAATGACAACTTGGTGTGAACCTGCCTAATACAAGTCTTGATTATTTGATGCACGTAGACTTGTACATATGTACAAACTTATGTATGTACAAGGTGATTTGAAATCAGTTGACACTTTCAAATTTTTATTACTCAAAAATTAAGTTATATATGCACCTAGTTACGAAGACACACTTTTACTCATCTAAGGGTTGCTTCAGAGATTTTCCCAAGGAATGGCCAAAGTGAGCTGGCTCTGAGTTAACCAAGTTCTCATGTCCTGGTCAAGTACATTTTCTATAAATGATTGAAAATAGATTATTGCTGTTTCCAGAAGCTTTGGGGTCTGAAAGAGTAGATAATGGCCAACAATATAATATCTGATAACATTATTAGACCCATAGAGAAGAAAAATGTGAGTTTGTAGGTCACTTCATAATGACAAGGCTACTATTTATTTTTCCCTTTTGATCAGAAAAGAACCTTAATGTTCCATAGAAGGCAATAAAAAGGAAAGCACTAAAAACGAACATGTCACCATTGAGCATGCAAGGGTTAACTAACACACAGAGCTTTGTTTCATGTAGTTTTGTAGAGAGCACCATGAGAGTAATCACATATTTGGACTTGAAAAACTCTTTCTCTACACCTATAGAAATTCTCTGACAACCTCATTTTCCAGCAGAATGAGGTTCTGTCTCACTTTCCCGTGTTGTTCTGACTTTCCTAATGAATATCTACCACACTGCCGACTTGGTCATTCCACTAACAACACTGACCTGCTCTGGACCTGCCAGTATCACATCTCAATGACTTCTTACATTACACAGTCTAGTTTTAAGCACTTTCCTTTCAGTCTTGAGGAAATGAAGGTCTCCATCATAGCTGTGTTCAACCACCAGAGGTGTTTTACCTCAAAGGGTCTGTGATAAATTACATGATAAAATGGATGTTTACTGTTTTAGAGCACTGGTACATATTGAGCATGGTAGAAATGATTGTGAGAGCTATTTTACTATTTTGTTATGCATAGATCCTGATATCCCTATTACACTAATAAATTTTGAGAGTGTTTAAGCATTTACCTGCCTGATACACATTTATTATTTGATTACTTGGATACTGACATTTTTAAATAATCCTCTAGTATTCCATTTGGTATTTATTTAGAAATCTTCCATGTCATCTTTCTTACAGAGCTTTTTTTTCTCTAAATATTTCTGGTCAGACATAAGGCAATCCATAATGGAGCTAATCCCAGGAATTGTGTGAATCATTAGTGTTCATCAATGATAAACAGACAAACAAATATCCTAGGTTTTGAACATCTTCTCTCTCCTGTTTGTTAAAGAATATAATTGTGTTCTCTTGGACCATTATTAAATTCCAAATTAAAATGAACAAATAAGCAAGGATTCCTGAGCTTTATAACTTATTTGTTAAAAGTTTACAACAAATATTTATTTGTTCATAACAAATTTGTTTAATGTCAACTGCAGATGATACGGCTTCTCATTGTGTTATAATTTAATAAATTTCATTTTTTAAAAAATATATACTTTTTTCAGAAATAGTTATAAAGTGATTGAGGTTCCCGACTTACTTAAAAACTACCAATTAATACCCATTTCTAAAAACTAGGTTGATACTAAATAAAAACTGAGATGCTTAATGAAATATTCACTGCAATATACATTGCTTTGAACTAGAAAAAAAATTCATTGAGTAAATGTCTCCAAGGTATCTTCAGAATTCTAAATGAAATAAAAACTTTCCATTTGAAGAAATTCCTAGTAAGTCTTCTCTTCTCCTCAACACTGTCAAAATAAAATAAAATGGAGACTGGCTTGAGAATCCCCTGAGTAGACATAGCCAGTTAAGACATGGTGGCAACCTTGCCCTTACTAGATTACATCAGCAAATCTTAACTTAAATTGAGTCAAACATAACTTGAGCTATTTATTGTGAAAATGCTACATTAAAGAAAAATGAAATGTCAGCCCACCCAATCAGCTGTCAACTAATTTATAGTTACACAACGAGGAATTTTCCACAGGGATAGACCAAATACACCTTCCAGTTCACCTTATAAAAGCCTTCCCCTGTATGTCTTCAACAGAGTCCCAAACCACCTTTGGTTTGATGTCTCCTAATTTGTTACTGTTTGTGCAAATAAATTTTTAAAAATGTTTATTTTTATTTATTTTTTATTATTTTATTTTATTTTATTTTTTTGCTGTTTTTGGCCAGGGCTGGGTTTGAACCCACCACCTCTGGCATATGGGGACTGCACCTTACTCCTTTAAGCCACAGGCACTGCCCCATTTGTAAAAATCTTTATTGTGACTCAGTTTACCTTTTAAAAACAATTAGAAAAGTGTGGATATATATAAGCTGTATGGTAGATGCCTAGATTGAATAAACCTATGGTTGCATCTATAACTGTTGCAATTTAAAAGACACTGGGAAACCTATAGATGGCACTCCTAAAGCTTTGGTGTTACACTTGGGGTGCTAAATCAAGTAACCCAAATATCTTCAAAATAAACTATGATCATATGGTGCTATGCAGGTAGCTGATAACTGGTAATTCCTTGTCTCCACAGCTCCTACAGCCATAGAGAAGTTTTCAGTAACCTATAAACTGGGACTTAGCTCATCATAATGATTTTCTTTTATGAAGAATCATCATGCTAGCCAAATATTTAGAGAATTTTTCCTAAGTGCACTAATTTTTAACAAAAAATTACTGAGTATTAATTATTATAGCCAATATAAGACATACTATGTGCATTAATTTTCAAGAAAAACTTACTGTTAATTATTATAACCACTGTAAGAAAACTATGTACATTAATTTTCAAGAAAAACTTAACTGAGTGTTAATTGTTATAACCACTATAAGAGATACTATGACAATCTATCATCTCAAGGAAAAGGGAAATATCATTGTCAAACAACTATTGTGTGCCAGAAACTTTACAAGATGCTGCAATCAACCTCCAAAAGTGAGTGCTGGGGGAATTGTGGGAAGATGGCTGATTAGAAGACGCTTTCACCAATGGTCATACCCAAAGGGAGAATATTGGACTGAAGTGGATGGAAGCCGAATGTGATGAGTTCTGCACTGAGAGGACTGTGAGAGGACTGTGTGAGGTACACATTACCCAGGCTGAATCAAGTAGCAGAAACAAGAAAATGGAAGAAAAGTAACAGGTACAAGCCCAGCTCCCAGAGGAAGTGAGACCCCTGCCCTCAAATGGAAACTCTGCATTGGGCTTCCAGCCTGCCAGAGAACAGGGTTCAAAAGCCTTCTCACCTTATCCCACAGGAGAGCAATCACTAACTGCCACTCCTCCTTCATTATTGAGGTCCCACCACTGAGCCTAGGCCCCATTCTGTCTGGCAAAAAGAACCAAATATTTTTCCTGCAATCCTAAGCACCCGGATCACTCTTCCCCTACTCTAGTTGCCTGAAGGACTGCCCACTGTAGAATCCGCAGTGTTTGAAGAGCTCTCTGAGAAGCTTAGGAAGGAAGTCTGCCAGCTGCTAAGAGAGAACAGTAGCATAGCAGTCCAAACTTTGACAGGGAGAGGGTGAACTACCCATCTCCAGCTCCTCAGGAATTCGCAGGCAGCTCTGTTTTCTGCTCCCCAGGACAACATCTGAGCTCCACTGGGAAGGCCGGTTCAGTGCATAAATGACTTTGAGTTTTTGGTTGAACTTTGAGCTTTCTCCCTCCACCAGGCACAGCTTTCTGATCCTGACTAGATGGGGGCTGTTGTCTAAGTGACTTTGGACTGAAACTTGGACCTCTGGCCTCCACCAGGGGAGGCTCTCTGAGCTCAATTGGGTGGGCAGGGTGGGGTTTAAGTGACCTTGGACCTCTGGCCTCCACCAGGCAGGGCTCTCTGAGCTAAATTGGGTGGGGGTCAGTGAGGTTTAAATGACTTTGCACTGAACTCTGGATTAGTACTCTCCACCAGATGGAAATTCTCTGAGCTCAATTGGGTGAGGGGAACCTGGTACCTGAGCAACTCTTGTTTGAACTTTAGACCTGGTGGCAGCCCCCTGAACTTGACTGGGCAGGCACCCCCTGGTGCCTGAGTGACTTTGTCTGAGCATTGGGCCTACACTGTTCACAGAGCTGTGGCCCTCAGCACTTGACTGGCTGGATGGTGCCCAGTGCATATCTCCTGAATGGTGAGCCTGTGCTGTCAACTGAGCAGCCTCATGAGCTTGATTTGGTGGTCAGAGTCAGAGCTGGTAGAGCCATTTTGACTGGAACTCTAGACCAGGATTGTGTACTGATTCTTGTGCCCCTGGAGACACTGTCTGGGGCTACAGATTTGCAACTTGTCTGCCTTTGTTAGTGTCACAGTGGGTGGCACTGCAACAATGAGGAGGGGACTCATCAGGGTTAACTTATCAATTCAACTAAAAAAGTATAATTAACATATCAAAAAGTGAAAAAGATGAAGAAGCTGAAAATACTCATGAGGGGAAATCAGCAGAAGAACTCTAGTTACATGAAAAAATCAGAACAAATCAAAGCCTCCTAGGGATGTCAAAGACTATGTTAGAAAATTCCATCCATAGAGAAATTGCTGAAATTACAGAAATAGAATTTAGAATATGGATGGCAAATAAGATAATTGGAATGGAGGAAAAGATGGAAGCAGAGAACCCCCAGAATAATTTAGAAATTGTCTCCAGATATTAGTGAATTCAAAGACAAAGTCACAAAGGGTATGGACTTAATGAGGAAAGATATACCAGAGTTTAAGGACTTGAAAAAGGTATTTGAGGGAGCTTCAAAATAAGTAGAGTCCCTGAGAAATAGAGTTGATTAGTGTGAAGAAAGAATCTCAGATAAAGAAGACAAGACTATTGAACTATCCCAAGCATTCAAAGAGGCAGAAAAATGGAGGAAAAAAACAGAATATTTCCTAAGAGAGGAATGGGATCATTCCAACAAATCAAATATCTGAATTATAGGGATTCCTAAAGGAAAAGAGGATGCTCCCAAAGGCACAAATTCTCTGCTCCAAGACATTACAGCAGAGAAATTCCCAAATATTGCAAGAGGCACAGAAATTCATTTAGTAGATAGTTTCAGAACTCCATCATGACTCAATACAAACAAAGCATCTCCTAGATACATTGTAATTAATTTTGCCAATGTTAATATGAAGGAGAAACTTCTGCAAGCAGACAGGCGTAAGAAAAGTATTACTTACAAAGGGAAAGTATAAGACTGACTGCAGATCTTTTAGTCAAAACTTTTCAAGTCAGAAAAGGATGGTCATCTAGCTTCAACCTTCTTACACAAAACAATTTCCAACCCAGGATCCTATACCCTGCTAAACTGAGTTTCATTTATGATGGGGAAATCAAATGCTTCTCTGACATCCACATGTTAAGGAAATTTGCTATGACTAGATCAGCTCTACAGGAAACACTCAGACCCATTCTTCAGAACAATCAACAAGAAGGGTACACCGCAAAAGGAAACCTACTCAGAAATTAAAGAACAAAACCTAGTTTCCACAATCATGAGAAGCATAAAATTAAGCTCTGGTCTTCTGAAAAACAAAATGACCAAAACTCTGTCACATCTATCAATTCTCTCAATTAATGGGAATGTTTGACACCCCCTTTAAAGAGGCATAGGCTGGCTGACTGGATACAAAATCTTAGGCCAGATATTTTTTGCCTCCAGTAACTCACCTTATTTCAAAAGATAAGATAAGCCTCAGGTTGAAGGGATGGGCAATGGTAATCAAGGCAAATGGAAAGCAGGAAAAAAGCTGGAATTTCAATCTTGTATGCAGATACAAAGGGATTCAAACCAACAAAAATAATGACAGACAAAGATGGAGACTACCTACTGGTCAAGGGAAACACATAATATGAAGAGATTTCAATAGTTAACAGCTATGCATCCTATCTGAATGCTCCTTGATATACAAAACAAACCCTAACTGATCTCAACAATATGATTGATATCTTCCTACACTATAATAACTGGAGATTTTAACACCCCAATGGCAGTACTGGACAGATCCTCCAAGCAGAAACTAAACAAAGAAATAACGGACTTAAGACCCTAGAACCAATGGACTTAACAGACATTTATAGAACACTTTATACTAACAAAATAAATACATGTTCTTCTCAGAAGTCTGTGGATCATTTTCCAAAATTGATCATATCTTAGGTCACAAGGCTAACCTCAACAAATTCAAAAGAATAGAAATTATCCTCTGCATCTTCTCAGACAATCTTGAAAGCTGAACTCAACAGCAACAGAAATCTTCATACTCAAATAAAATTGAGGAAACTAAATAACCTTATCCTGAATGATAGCTGAGTCATAGATGAGATCAAGAATGAGATCATTAGATTTCTGGAATAAAACAATAATGAAGCCAAAAACTACCAAAACCCATGGGATACTGCAAAGGCAGTCCCTAGAGGAAAATCTATAGCATTAGATGTCTTCATCAAGAAAACAGAAATAGAGAAAGTCAGCAACCTAGTGGGTCATATCAAGCAACTGGAAAAAGGAGAAAAATCTAATCTCAAACCAAGCAAAAGAAAAGAAATAACCAAAATTAGAGCAGAATTAAATGAAATTGAAAACAAAAGAATTGTTCAGAAGATCAGCAAAACAAAAAGTTGATTCTTTGAAAATATTAATAAAATTGATAGTCTTGGCTAGACTAATCAGAAACAGAAAAAAGATCTCTAATAACCATAATGAGAAATTATAAAGGAGAAATAACAACGGATGCTGCAGAAGTACAAAAGATTCTCAACAATTATTACAAAAAACTCTATTCCCAGAAATATGAAATTGTAGAGAAGATGGCCCAATATCTGAAGCACAATACCTTCCAAAACCCAGCCAGAGAGATTTAGAAACCTTGACTAGACCAATATCAAGTAGTGAAATACTACCAATTATACAAAATCTTTCAAAAAAAAAAAAAAAAGCCCTGAACCCGATGCTTTCACACCAGAATTCTATTCAACCTTCAAGGAGGAACTAGTTCCTATAATGCATAAAGTTTTCCAAAATATAAATAAAGAAGGAATACCCCCAACACATTCTATGAAGCAAATATTACCCTGATCCCCAAACCAGGAAGGACTTAACAACAACAACAAAAACTATAGATCAATATCATTAATGAACATTGATGCAAAAATATTCAACAGGATATTAACAAACAGAATCCAATAAAATATTAAAAAGTTTACACACCATGATCAAGTGGGTTTTATCCCAGAGACACAAGGTTGGTTCAACATATGCAAATCTATAAATATAATACAACACATAAATAAAATTAAAACAAAGCCCATATGATTCTTTCAATTGATGCAGAAAAGACTTCTGTCAATATCCAACAACCTTTCATGATAAAAAACACTGAAGAAAATAGGTTTAGATGGAACATTCCTTAAGCTAACAGTTTATTTATAGCAAACCCACAACCAATATCATGATGAATGGAGTAAAACTCAAAGCATTTCCACTCAAATCTAGAAACAGACAAGGATGTCCACCGTCTCCACTGCTATTTAATGTAGTCAATCCCAGCCATCACTATCAGGCAAGAGAAGGAGTTCAAAGGAATCCAATTGGGGTCAGAGGACGTCAAACTTTCCTTCTTTGAAGATGACATGATTTTTTTTTTTATGTTGCCCTCAGTGGAGTGCTGTAGCATCATAGCTCACAGCAACCTCAAACTAATGGGCTTAAGTGAGTCTCTTGCCTCAACCTTCCAAGTAGCTGGGAATATAGGCACCTGCCACAGTGCCCAGATTTTTTTTTATAGTTGTCATTGTTTAGCAGGCCTGGGCTGGGTTTGAACTCACCAGCCCCAGTGTATGGAGCTGGCACCCTAACCACTGAGCTACGGACACCAAGCCAAAAAGACATAATCTTATACCTGGAAAACCCCAGGGACTCAACTACAAAGCTCTTAGAAGTGATCAAGGAATACAGCAGCATCTTAGGATACAAAATCAATATTCACAAATAAGTAGCCTTCGTATATGCTGACAGTTGTCAAACTGAGAATAAAATCAAGGACTTTATTCTTTTTACAATAGCACCAAAGAAGATGAACTACCTGGGAGCATATCTAAGAAAAGACATGAAATATCTCTATAAAGAGAATTATTAAACTTTGAGAAAGGCAATAGCAGAAGATGTCAACAAATGGAATAACATACCATGCTCATGGTTGGGAAGAGTCAACATTGTTAAAATGTCCATACTATCCAAAGCAATCAATAGATTTAATGAAATTCCCATCAAAGCACCAATATCACACTTACAGAACTTAAAAAAATAGTACTTCAATTCATATGGAGCCAGTAAAAACCTCAAATAGCAAATGTAGTTCTTAGAAATAAAAACAAATCTGCAGGCATCACATTGTTACATTACAAGACTATAGTGATTAAAACAGCATGGTACTAGCACAAAAATAGAGACACAGATCTATGGAATAGGATAGGGAATCTAGAGATGAACCCAGCCACATATCATCACTTGATCTTTGATAAACCTAACAAAAACAGGCAATGGGGAAAAGAATCCTGATTATCAAATGGACCTGGGAGAACAGGGTATCCACATCAGAAGATTGAAACTGGACTTCATCTCTCACCATTGACAAAGATTGATTCTCTTTGGATAAAATAAAATTTAAGACATGAAACAATAAAAATTCTAGAAGAGAGTTTGGGGAAAACACTTGAGAATATTGACCTAGGAAAAAACTTTATGAGGAAGACCCTGCTCCCCTCCAGCAATTACAACAACACCAAAAATAAATAACTGGGATTTGATCAAGCTAAATAGTACCACAAACAAAGCAAACAGATAGTCTTTGGAAGAGGAAATGATTTTAGCATTTTATGAATCTGACAAAGGCCTGATAAATAGAATCTACAAAGAGCTCAAATTAAACAGTAAGAAAAGTGCTAACAACCCTCTGTATAGGTGGGCAAGAGATTTGAACAGAAACTTCTCTGAGGATGACAGATGAATGGCCAATAAACACATGAAAAAATGCTCGTAGTCTTTAATCATCAGAGAAATGCAAATCAAAACCACTCACCTAACCCCAGCAGGATTAGCCCACATCGCAAAGTCCCAAAACACCAGATGCTGGGATGGATGTGGATAGAAGGGAACACGTCTACACTGCTAATGGGATTGCAAACTAATACAGTCTTTTTGGAGAGAAGTATGGAGAATTCTCTAAGATCAAAAAGTAGACCGCCCATTTGACTCTGCAATCCCATTACTAGGTATCTACCCAGAACAATAAAAATCATTTTACCACAAAGACATTTGCACTAAAATGTTTATTACAGCTCAATTCATAGTTGCCAAGTCATGGAAGCAACCTAAGTGCCCAACAACCGATGAATGGACCAACAAACTGAAGGATATGTATATCATGGAATGTTACTCAGGCATTAAAAAAGATGGAGACTTTTCGTCTTTTACCTTTACCTTGATGGCATTCAAATACATTCTTCTTAGTAAAGTATCACAAGGATGGAAAAAATAAATATCCAAAGTACTCCATACTAATATGAAATCTATATGTAAATAATTACATGCTCATGATAATAGTAAAATACTAATATAGTCCAGTTTGGGGGTAGAAGGAAGCAGTAGGGAAAAGGGGAGAGGACGTTTGGCAGAGGACGGAGGGCACGAGGTGGGATCTCCCCTAATGTGCACATTGTGAGGGTGTATAACATGTCCCTGGGTGAGGGGCATGTCTACAAGTGGAACTTTACCCTGCAAGTGAGAACAACGTAATCTAAAAATTGTACTGTCATATTAATTTGAAAGAGTAAAAAAAATACTCAAAACAAAATGAAAAAGTAAGTATAAGTGGATAACTTGTAAGCTTTAGATAAGGAAAACTAGTCTCAGCCTAATCTTAGATTCTTTCTTTGTAGATAGTAAGAAATCCAATCCAAACTTTATAAAACCAAATGGAATCAGAGTGCTTGCAGGTAAAAATTTTGAAGTTAGGATTAGCTCGAGCATCACTGAATTTTGGTTTACAGTAATTGACTCATTATTTTTTTTATCCGAAGAAAATATGGCTTCACCATTTTCTATCTTGGCTTTAAACCCAGGCTGCTGTGAAAACAAATGCTGATCTCTAGATTGCTGATCTCTGAAGGTGAAGAGCAGCATCCACAGAAAGAAAGACTCCCTCCAAAAGTCTTATTGCCACGTGGCCTCTGATAAGGTTCCATGCTCATGCTGAAACTAATCACTCTGACCAAAGAGAATTTGAAGACCAGTCTCCCCATGTCTTTGTGAAGTACTCTACGCCTTTCATTAGTAAGTGAAGAAAACTTATGCCAAAGACACATACCTAAACAGAGGAAGGGTGACTCCTTAGCAGATTAACTGTTCTTAAGGTTAATTCACAGTTTAATTTATTTGCAACCATAATAGTAGGTGGTAAACATGAATTTGGAGGTATGTCCTTATTGTTCCAAAGCCTGAGATTTTTTTCAAAAAAATCTTTTATTTTTAAATTTTATTAGACCATAATAATATTTATATAGCACCATAGCAAAATTAAAAGAAAATCAATTAAACTTTCTGTTGGAATGTGGAATTACATCTGGCATGTGAATAGGTGAAGTTAAAGGAAAGCTTATTGAGTAAATAAATGAAGTGTGCTCACAAGGGATGGAAGGTGGAATATGCCTTCAACAGAAAGTGCTGAAGAGAGTGTGATCATAAGTGACTAGAGGAACAAGAAAAGTTGTACAAGTTACAGTACTTTTGAGTTTGGTTAGATGATTGATATAAATTAAGAGGATCTAAATTAGAATAAGAAAAGAGCACTTTAGATATAAGTAAGTAAGCAGAAGCAGAAAGCATTTAGCTAAACAGATTCACCTTTGCCGGACTGCAGGCCATGTGCAGAGTCATATGAGGAGACAGGGCTGCTAAACGAGGGGGGTTCAATGCAGTTTGGACATAATCTATAATCAATATGAAGTTTATTAGTTTTTCTTCCACCTTTTTGTGGGAGAGTGACATCAACTTAGAGGAATCCAGTGGTTCTCTCTTTGATGAATTTAAGTATAAAGAATTTGAGAAATATGAAAAAACCTAAATGTGTTAAATACATTTATAAGTGGGAGGTAAAGAAGCTCATCTTAGGGCTGTGTCCATGAAACTAAACAGAAACAGATTAATGAACAGACCTTATGAAGTTAGACATGAACACAAAGCAAAAATTACTGCAGGGATTGCAGACACCACACTATATTTTTTTCACTCTCCCTTCTGAAATCGTTTGCCTTTGGAGGAGGAAAATCAAACTGATCTAAGAGATATTGACTACCATGCTAAAGTTCTCAAAGGACCTGAAAATCTAGTTTCCAACCTAGGTCTGCTGTGGTCTCGAATTCTCGCTCCTGCCTTCATCTCATACAAATGAGAAATAATGAGAAATAATGAAAATTCAAAAGGCCAAGAGGATTCCAATTAGGGAAATTGTAACAAATTTCATAAAAGATGGCTTGAAGATAGGGCCTAAGAAGGATTTATTAGGCAAACAATGAAGAAACAAGGTTTTCTGCCAATATAGACAGGTGAGAAAGTACCATGTAGGTCTCTTATGAGGAACTGTTGTAACTAAACTACTTAAAGTAAGAGAAGGGACTGTCACAAGGGCTTGCTAAGGATAGTCTGTAGAGAGCAACAGTCATTATGTTTTTTCCTGAATGTGAAGAAAGAACGTGAATACTATAAGGAATTGAGTGGTAAGACGGAATTTGTTGGGCAGAACTGTGTTTCTATCTGGTACTAACACATATTAAGTAATACACCATATGTAAATAGTGATAAAAATTGATGTTGGCGCTAGTATTAGATGAGGCAAAGCATAAATTAAATTGCTTAGCTCAGTGTTTGGCAGAGAATAAGTGCTCAATGTTTTTTAATTACTATTAACATATAATGATAGCAAAAGAAAAAATATATATCAGAGTATTACAATCTGAAGAAATGTATATGGTAAAATCAGACTTGATTTATAAATGCAACCTCTAAACTCTATACTGAAATAAGAAAATTAGAGAGAAAGACTTTAAATGATTGTGTGTATAGGATAAAAAGAAGGTCAAAAATTATCAATGAAACTCTGCTAGGCAATATGAATAAATGGTAGTATATTGCCTCCATTTCCAGTAAATTTCTCACATACCTCCTCTACTTTTCTTAGAAATTGGCATTCATTTCCTATTAAGTCCAAATTCTTGATTTATTTCTGTTCATTACATCTAAAATTACTTAAAATCTAGTATAATTTCTGTAAATTATTTACAATATAAACTTAGAATAAAAATTGAACTTTAAGTTTTTACTTGCAAAAAAACAAGGAAGAATGTTTCCCTAATGAATTTGAAATTTTATTAACGACTTTTCAAATCAGGAAAATAAAAATGATTTATTTCTCTTCTGTAAACCCAAATATAATGGTAGTCCAGAAAAAAAATTTGTTTTTGGTAGAGACAGAGTTTCACTTTATCGCCCTCGATAGAGAGCCATGGCATCACACAGCTCACAGCAACCTTCAACTCCTGCATTTAGGCTATTCTCTTGCCTCAGCCTCCCCAGTAGCTGGGACTACAGGTGCCCGCCACAACGCCTGGGGCTATTTTTCTATTTTGCAGTTCGGCCGAGGCCGGGTTTGAACCCGCCACCTTCGGTATATGGGGCCAGCCCCCTACTTGATGAGCCACAAGTGCTGCCCCACAAAAAAATGTTTTTGAGTATTTTAAAAAATAAAAGATGGTCAAACAGATCAACTTAATATTATATTAGTGGTACAACTATCAAAAGGACTGTTGCAGGTCAGATTCAGGAAATTAAAAATACAACACACAAGTTAATGTAGCATCTATTTTTACAAAGTTTCTAATGATGATTATACACTTAAAGATATTTCTTGAAAATTCACAAAACACAAAATATTAAGTTACCAAAACAAAACACATCTCAAATGACTACATTTTGCCAAATGGGCTCTATTTCTTCTGCTTCTATTTTTTAAAAAGTCATTTGTGTCCAGTAAAATTTTTAAATCGTTTCCTCTTATGAAAAATAATTTAAGTAGAGGTAAAGATTTTAATGTAAAAATTAACAAAAAATTAAAATTATATGCAAGAAATGAAGATATGCCTAACCAATGTATATATAAATATTTATGATCAACTAAAAAGTTTCTTATGATCTTTAAATATAACCTAGTAATCTATTTTCAAATTATTTTCCTATATGTGAGTATCATAGAGTTTTTAAATAAAAAATTATGCAAAAGTTAAACATGTATTTGATATTAATACAACTTTTAAAGCATAATTAAATAATATATGCTTTAATAAAAATATAAACAGTGGATCCCATCACTCAAAATTGAAAAATATTTGTGATTTACATTTTTTAGGAAAAATATCTACATTATTTTAGAGTTTTCTTGGTTTCAGCTATATAAACTATCACTACTTTCACAGTATATCCAATTCGTAAATCATTTTTGTTTTAAATTGCTTTAGTTAATAAAAGAAAAGTAAAAGCTGTGTTTATGCATCTAAAATTACATAAACATAAAAATAAGCTTCAACATCAGAGCATAAAAAGAATTGCAGGAATTTTTATACCGTCTTCCTTGAAAATCAGTTGTTAATACATTATGAAAATGTAAAAGTATTTTGTCATACACTCCCTCACTAAAAAAGAAAAACAAGGCTTTGGTAAGAAAAATAATAAAAATAGAGAACAGGAGAAAGACATAATAAAATAGAGAAAGGTTTCTAAACAAATACAGAGGAAACTTTAAGCATAACTAACCCAAGTAAACAGTTTTAATAGTAACTTAAGAGCAAGGTTTATTTTTATTTTCCCTGAAGCTGTCATTCTGAGATTCACCAAAGCATAATATGGCATTTGCTTTTGCCTAATGTTATTAATACATGCATGTGGTTATGAGAGTACTTTGGTGACAGAAGACAGTTTAGATCTAATAGGAATTTTGTTCACATATTTAATTAATTAGTGGATTTCTCTGTTGCAATTCATTTCAAAGGCCCCATGGCAATCTTTTCATGTACTTCATGTTTGTTTCAATCATGTCTTAAAGAACTCTAAAATCTGACATTTCACCATATAGCGAGAAATAAAACACTGTAAATAACAAGTAAATGTTAACAAATTTGATAAAATAAAATTTAATTAAAATTAAAAAAAGAAATGAGTCTAAATATTCCTGGATAGACTCATGATTACTGATTCTATTTTATAGATAGGTAGCTACGGTGAAGTTACATCTACAGATTTACAACCAAATTAAAATGATACAGAATAATAACTCATTTGGATTCATAAAGAATAATTTTTATAGCCTTGAATCATTATGAAAATGAGTATCAGTGACACCACTATTGACTATCCAAAGATGGCACACACAACTGCCCCCACTAATTTTACATTTAAATTAACCTTGTTTTTGTGGTCAAACAATATTGAAAAAATATATAAAGAATAATTATCTAGTTGCATTCACAAAAACTTACTAAAATGTTTTATGAATTAATTAATGGATGCATGTGTTCTCAAAAAGGTAAAAATAATTGCTTAAAGTTTCTCTGTTGAGTCACAGTAGTATTCTTTAATTCAAAAGAGAATGAGTCTGATGTTATCTACTTCCCATATTTAAAAATTTAACATTTAAATATACATTACATTGAGAAACATGTTATGAAATGATCAAGTAAGATACTATGGTAGAATATATACTGTGTTCTTTTCCTTCAACAGAAAAATAGTATATCCCCTTAACAATATGAAGAATTAGAAACCTCAATATATGTTATGTTTCTATAAATTTTATGAAAACTATTTGATGCCTTATATGCTTGGTTCAAAATATTATACTCAATTAAGTATATGTATGAAATAGGCCTGGTGACATGCACTTTAAATTCATATAAGTGCTTAAGTTCTCATAATGAGTTCTGCCCCCTTCTTGTCTGGTATTAATAACATTGTATCTTAACTTCTGATACATTTTTCTTTGTTCCTTAATTATTATCTGAGCGTGGTTTTATTAATGAGCAAATAGAGTCAAATCATTTCTATAGCCATATCATTTTCTTCTTTAGGATTAAATAATTTTGATTTTCCTTTTACAGTAAATCCAAAATTGCATAGGAAACAGAAATGTAAAAGTACCTGGAAATTTGCTATATATGCACACTACAGTTCTTAGGTAAAGACAATATTAGGTCCTGTCAACGGACAACACACGTTTAACTGAACACTTTAAGGACCTTTGAGTGAAGAAGCAAAAGCTATTTAACTCTGCAGAACAAAACTCAAGAGTTGGATCTACAATGGGGAATGTTTCTAAATTATATGTTATTAGTGCTCCACTGATTTCTTCAGTAAACGTTATTTCAGAATAAATCTACTTGGAGGTTTTATTAAATCCCGGAGCTCGGGATCCACTAATAAAACTTATAAAAACTCTTCCTTTTTAAAAATAGTTACATTAAATTAAACCCATATTTGACAAATACCTTGTTCTTTAAATCCAAACTTATTTACCTATACAACCAAAACAAAACTAACAAATGTGGGCTGCTAACATAACTAACTAAGCATTCCATCAAAAGAGGTGACGATCTATTTGGTTCATCCACATTCAGTACAGTACCGGACTTTTTTTTTTTTTTAAAACAAGGCTCAGATGGAACAGAGCACAGTAAATAGAGTAAGAAGGGGCACAGACAGGAGTTTCTCACTCAAGAAATAATGAAGATGCCCAACTAAAGAGCACTCTGTGTTTTTCTGTTTTAACATTTTATACTCAATGTGTGGGCTATCTGAACAGGTGAATATTACTTAAAATAAAAGAAAGTATTCTAACCACAAACAAAAAGGGAAGAATGGCATTATAGATTAAAACTCGAAGGGCTGTGGGTTTGCTTCTTCAGAAATAAGGTGAAGAAAGTTATCCAGTGTTTATGTAGACAAAGTTTTGCTTCCACATAATTCTGGAAGATTTGGTAACAATGCTGACATGCGTATGGACATACACGTGCCTGTAACTTTCTGAGTATACTTTGTTTAATAAACAATTTATGAATATCATCTTTTTCCACCCAGTGCACTAGGCTCTTGGGATCTAAGGATCCCATGAGATAACAGGTTGTGACAATCTCTAGAGTTTGTGTTTGTCTGGAGTGGAAGCGGGGGTGTGAAGAAGTAAAGAGAAGCTGGAGAAAAAGGAGGTCAGAGTTTCAGATATCATAAATGTTTCAGATAGTCACTCTTTGAGAAAGAATTTTTGTTACTGGGATATTTGGAATCCTTTTGCTTATTTTTCTTCGTGACAGGATTAACATATAAGGATAAACAGAATTTTTTAAAAGGCATCTCACCAAAATGTGACTTCGATGAGAAATTCAACAAAAAAACGTTTTGAGGGCAGCGCCTATGGCTCAAAGGAGTAGGGCCGGCTGGCCCCATATACTGGAGGTGGCAGGTTCAAACCCAGCCCCAGCCAAAAACTGCAAAAAAACAAAAACAAAAACTAAACAAAACAACAACAACAACAAAAAAAACATGTTTTGAAACAGTTTAATTGCTGCTTCTCATCCTGAGATCTTACGTTTTAAAAAAATCCATTGAACAACTGATCTTGGAAATTTCTGTTGTACTAGGAGTTCAATGTAACCAGACAATTTTAGCACTAAAATTGGATATCCATACACCTGGTCTGCCCATGAATCAAGTCCCAAGATTAGACTTGTCTTGATAGATGGTTAGCCATATATATAATTTTTGCTTTAACAGATATGATAAAATACAGGGAGAATGATATACTTTCACTTTCGCTTTCACAGAATGTTTATTTTTCCCTTAGAGGAGGTTTAAGGAAACATATATCAAACCCAAACTCTTCTTAATCATTTCCCTGCTGTAATTTATAACAGAAAAGGAGTGCTGCCGACCACTCTCCAGACTGCCAGAGTGGTGTCCCGTGTTATTTCAGCTTGACTTCATCACTTGCAGTGGAGTCATAGCCACTGGCTGTGCGGAATTGTGACTGATGGGAAACAAAGTAAATCCTTAGTCCCTTTCTACCCCATTCAGCTGTAAGCACTTTTAAAGCACCTAGCCCTTTTACTTGGCTTTTGAGGATTCTAAAGAAATGTGTGTCAGCTACGCTTGTCATTTCCAGCCCACCCAAATTGAAGAGTAACAGGGAGGTCCATTTGAGTGAAATTCCTACCCAATTTCAGATACTCTTTTGAAACCAACATCCTCGGGGTTATGGGACCGAAAAAGGGACGAGCTATGTGGAAACTCTTACAAGACTAGATATTCATGTGTTTGCCCTCTCTGTTTATCAGATTAAATCCAGAGGAGGAAAAACCTGTGGGAACTGGCATTTTCAGGATTTTATAGAAACGCCTGTTGCTTAAGTGTTCCCTATTACTATTACTTACAGTTATATTCTACTCATGGTATGGCTTATCCTGTAATCAGTGCTTGAAATAAACACACACGTCTACGCACATACACACCCTCTCAAGAACAAACATTAAGACACTGCATCGCCAACCAGTCAACCTATAAAGAAAAATGACAAGAAATACATTGATTTCAGAACAATTGGAAGATTGTTTTTTTAAAGAAATGTAACTTAAAGAAATGGCAGAAGGGACTTGAAATTCCAAGCAATATGATCAAATGGCAGGGGTGGAGGGGTGGTTTCTAGAGTAGCTAAGCCTTTCAAGACATCTCAAATATTAATAGCATCACCTAGGTTACTGCTTACTACTTTCAGAACTAGTCCCGGAGTAGATATATAAATTATAAATCCTCTCCTTCTTGTGCTTACTCTAAGTGCTCTCTGTGACATGTTTCCGCTAGATTGGATTAAATTTATTTCTACTTGAACTCTAACTGGGAGAGAGAGGAGAAGAGATAGGAAAGAAATGATTTGCAGGTGCTACAAAGGACAGGCTATAAATACATCCTTTTCCATCAAATGGCACCTATTTTAAATTGTATCAAAGGTATTATTTGAGTCAGTGTGAACTTTAAAGGATGTCTACTTATAACACCAACTAACCCAAATGTTACCTGTTCCCTTGCAATTGAGGTGAAAATATCTTGCTGTGAGCCTCCTTCCAACACTTTGTATTCCTCTCAGGTCAAAAGCTCTAAGAAAGACTTCTGCTAACTCTCGCTCTTGCGTGTTATACTTTCTGGCCTTCCTGGTATCCTGCGCTCAGGTCTAGCACATTCCCTTGCCCTGCATCACACTGGCCTCCGAGTGTGTTTCTCAGTTTCTCGCCGTATTATGGAAAATAAACCGTTCTCAGGAAGGATTATCTAAGAGCTGCTGAGGGGGATTCCATGGGAAAGCTTCATCACTCATTACTTGATAAATGCCACCTCCTTAGTTTCTCCTTTTCTTTTCCCAGTTGTCTTACCTCCTTTCGAATCTTTATATACACATTAATTTTTTTTTTTGGCTTGGGCTGGGTTTGAACCCACCACCTCTGGTATATGGGGCTGGTGCCCTACTTCTTGAGCCACAGGTGCTGCCCCTATACACACATTAAAACAACTATAGTATAACACAACACTGCCAAACCTACTGGACTTCATTTCTTGAATGCAAATTCTCTTAGTACCTGCTCAGGAACTTACAAGGTTCACACATAAGAAAACCGATATTCAAAGTTTGCCCTCTTCACAATGCTACCAAAAATGAAACAATCAATTAGGTAAGGTCCATGCTTCACAAGATTTACTTGCAATGAGGTTTAACACTGCATTTGTTTTTGAAAAATAATAGACTTATATTTTAATCACTTCTAATTTCTTGGCTAATTTCAAAAGGTCAATAACAAATCACTGAATCCCCATGCATTAGTCATATCATTAAAAATTAAGATTGGTAGATTTACAATATTATTAAAATGTATCTATTAGCATATAATGATATTTTGATTTAATTTGATAATTGGGTTGTTTGTTAATAACTTACTTCTTTGGATATCCAGTAATGAGTAGAATAATGAAACATTTTGCATTCCGATTGTAAGGCACTTTTTATTTACAGAGGTAATGAATTATTTCCAATTTTATTAAATCAAATAGATATAATTAATTCTTATGAGAGTTACTTTGTTTCTAACAGTCTATCTTTTAATTATACCTATCCACATAATTGCATATAGAATCTAAATCGAAAGACTTTTTATAACAAATTTACATTTCTTATGTCTTGCAAAATATACTCCTTTTATACTGCATGATCTCTTCAACTTTAGTCCTATAGTTCATAATTAATTAATATCTTGCTAAAGTTTGAAGCTTAAAAAAAATTTTCTTTCACAAATTGCAAGTCTAGAAACGAGTATCTAGTATAATGCGCATCTCCAGTTAACTCAAAGGGTGCCTGAATTACTAATGTGAAAAACACCTCAGTTAAAAAATATTGAATGGAGCTGGTTTTATGTAAATTAACAAATCATAACATACTAAAAACCATTATTCTTACTTGAAACAGAAGGCAAAAACGGAAGAGTGATTTAACTCAACATATTGTCAATAAGCATCAGAAAATTATCTCTGCTTTATTAACTAAATTTCAGGTTACTTAAATTTTCCAACAATGATAGGAGCTTGGGGAAATTAAACCACGCACATTCTGGCATATTGAAAATATGTATTACAGAGTTTTATTAACCTTTTAAGAATAAACTTTCAGTCAGCATTTAGCAGGTCCTTTTCAAAAGCTCAGCAAACAATGGAGCTGTTTGGTGGTCAGAGTACAGAATAGCCCCCCTCATCTTTCAGCAAGTTTCATTTGCTTAAACGTCTTCAACAAAGAAGAAGGCTGGGAGTGAAGTTGTTCCAGTCAACTGGCAGAAACTTGTCACCAGTTTAAGGAACATTTTGATGTAGATGCAGCCTAATACAGCATTGGTGTATCTGCTCATTCCCAGCCTGGACTCTCATTGCAAGCTATAAATAAAACCATAATAGGAATATTTTCTCTAATAAGCTCTTTGTTGAAGGATGGAAGAGGAATGGCTGTCTGTGGCTTAGGTTATATGTCCATGTGTCCCTCGGGGAATGTGGCACATTTTAAGTGAGGAGCTGAATGAGTGGATGGTTCCAGGCCCTATTCCTAGATATCCAGAACATGAAAATCAGGTGTCTAAAACTCAAATCCCTAAGATGATTAAAAAAAAACCTAATTTAGGATTTCAAAAATGTTTAAAATGCTGACAGTTCCCAACATTCTTAAAAAGTGAATTTCCAGGGTGTTGCCTGTGGCTCAAAGGAGTACAGCCCTAGCCCCATAAGCTGGAGGTGTCAGGTTCAAACCCAGCCCCAGTCAAAAACTGCAAAACAAATAAAGCAACGAATTTCCAAATTTTGTGAAAATTGATTAGTTTTTTTAAGTATAAGTTTATTTTTAAAACAGATTTAAAATGTTATTTTGTTATTTTCATTGCATATATTTAAGATGTAGTGCAAGATATTTTGCTATGCTTACCTTAATATACAAATAGGGAGTAGACTTACATAATATAGTCAAACAAAATATAAATTCCTCAGTCCTGATTTACCTTACAGACTATAGCCTGAGGATTATTACATAAATCTAGAAATAGCAACAACAATAACAAAATAACTGTAGAAAACAAACGAGAAGAAACCAGGCAGGGAAAAGTAGACTTTTAGTAAAACTGAGTCTCAGTGTATATTATGACTAGTCTGGACAACTATTACTGGGGAACTGAATACTCAAACATTACTTATTCCAGTCTTTAGAAAGAAATGCAGTATGTTGGCTAAGGTCACAATGGTGAATGGGGTATTGCTGAGACCTTCAGGCTTAGATTTGTCTGACAGGAAATTTGAATTTCACTACTGCTGCTTACCAGTTCCACACAGTCCTGTGCTCTGGACGCAGCCCTGCTGGACACTGGCAATGGTTTAGACACTGAACAGTCCACTCCATAGAAAACAGAGTCCTTCCCTTAACACTATACTACCCGGTTTAGGAAACAGTGTAGCATTTTCTTTCTTCCACTTTGTTTTCTATGAGAAATATAAATTGCTTACTGATATTTAGGCACAAAGAATATAAAATCCTGACCCTGCTCCAGGAGTTTTTCAGACACTAGGGGTAGAAATTATTTGAAATGAAGATGTGGCAATCTCAGAGAAAAGTAGATCCATGAGATGCCAGGGCAGAGGACAAAAAATAATATTAATTAAACACATAGCATGCGTCAAACCCGCAGCCTGGCTTGGAAAATATCTACTCAGCACAGCAGGCAGAAAGTAATGTCAGATTCTGAAAAAGCACAGTTTTTACAGACTCACTGTCAACTACACATATTTAAAGATGAACTATTTTTTAATTAGATATATATCACATGAAATTTGTAGGAGGAAGATCATAGAAAAACACTCAGGTGCTCCTCATTATACTAAAAATACTTTACAAATTTAATAGCAGATTCAATGTCAACAACGCATATTTAAAGATGAAGTATTTTTTATTACAAATATATCACATGAAATTTGTAGGAGGAAGATCATAAAAAACACTCAGGTGTTCCTCATTATACTAAAAATACTTTGCAAATTTAACAGCATATTTTTGGAAATGCATGCTAATTTTTCCTCCTACCAACCATTCACTGTAGTAACAGCAATAATTATTAAACTGCAATAGGAAATTTGATGATCATTCATGTTCACTAAAATAGGTTTTTCTTTGCAGACAAAATTGCTATGATTTGATTTTTTTATTCTTGCTAAATCAAATAGTTATAAATAAAGTAAAGGCAAAACATTTATGCATTTCACTACTTATCCTTAAAAGTTATAAAGATGTTTAAAAGTATTCTCAAATGTACTTTTCAGTCTTTTTTATAATATACAAAAATAGCTAAAATGAAATTATGCCTTATGTTTGAATATTTTGCTCCAACTCCAGATATTTAATAATCGTTTAGAGCCTAACAAGATGCTAAGTTCTGACAATATATCAATTACATCTTTGCACGTAGAATTACACTTAACACTTACTGCACGAAGCCAGAATCCAGATTCTCATCTCTGGCAGCTATTTTAACATAATGACATAATTTACATGTTATGGGGGGAAAACAACCCAGAAATAGACACAATTAAGCCCATTGGTGTCATAGATACTGGAAATTTGCCCCAAGGAATTACATGATGAATAGTACATGTTTTAAAAAAGCAAAGTTGATAATACTGCATTAAAAACTATAATAGGGAATAGGCAAATGAGATAAATAAAAGCAGGTGTTATTTAACTATTGGTAACTAACAATTTATCAACAACTGGAGAATAACAAAGGAATGTTTATTAATCATAACACCCACTGCCAACTAAATGAAATTTTATTCCCATTGTATAAACATATATTCTTTAAGCACCATTTCAAGTGGTATCATTTCAGCTCAATGCTGATTTCTGTTTTTAGTTTTGATCTAATATAGTCAAAACTCAAAAATTATTACTTAGATATAAATATTTTTATTTTATTTTTTCCTTTTGCAGTTCTTGGCCGGGGCTGGGCTCGAACCCCCCACCTCTGGCATATGGGGCCGGCGCCCCACTCCTTTGAGCCACAGGCACCGCCCCGATATAAATATTTTTCAAACATTGTGGAGTTTCAATACCTTATTTTCATAAATGTATAATAATTGTGACAAAATAATGTGTTTTAATGACTTTATTATTGAGCACATAATATAATGGACATTCTAAAATAATGGTGAGTTGCTTGGCAAATACATCTAATTCTTTGAAAACATACTTGGCTGTGCAAGGAATAATTTATTAAATCTCTGGCTATGAGTCACAATTCTGATTTATTAATTTCCCTTTTTATTATTACAAAGTTAAATTTTGTACCCTTTCATAATTCTTACAACTCCATGTTTTAGATGATATCAGTTTAAAATTAACACAAAGCAAAGAAACATACACAAGAATCAGACTCAAATAATGGCTCATCTAATTAATGTACTTGGAGCAGTTCCCACACATCAGAATTCACTTGACAAAAGAACAAATCTTTGTTTGTTTTAGATTCATTATTAACATTGTTAAGCTAGTATTTTTAAGTTATTTAAATAAATTATCAAGACCATAATGCTGACATTATGATATACCAAAATATAAAGCACTTCTATGAGGCTTTGGAATGATATCGCTAGAAGTTAACATTACTTTCTCACCTCTTAAAAATTCATGGGAAAATTGAAAAAACCAACGTATTTTCTCAAACAAAATGAAGAGCTCAAATATTTCATTTCAACTTACAAGTACAATTTTATATTAAAGTTGTAATGTATATATTATATCCTACTTCCTAGTGCAATTTCATATTAATTCCAATAGGACTAAAATGATAAAGAGTCTTGTAAACATTTATTAAATATATTTCTGTGGCTGTGGCTGTTTCACTGTCCTCAGTTCACATGAACATGCTCTCCATTTCAGAAATGATTCTGTCATTTACGTTATTTATTTTTCCTGGAAATGCCAGCAATTTGAAAAAGCCTAGTAAGTAGAATCCTAATGATAATTTAGGGAAAACATCTTATATGTTAAACTGATTTGAAAAAGACAACTGCATCTTTATAAATTCCCTTCTTTGACTAGGCATAAAAAGAAGGATTTAGCATTTAATTTGTCATATTAACATTGATAAATAAAGGTCCATCAAGCAGGTGGGACAAAGCTAAATCTTCTACAATTGTATGGGTGTATTTGCTTTATATCTAAATTTCTGTGTGGTTTCAGATGGCTCTCTATTAAAATTAGAGAGGAAGCTAGATTTTTTAACAATTTCATAATATCACAGGAGCACGAATGTTTGGGTCACGTGAATTGCTTTCGTATAGTTTGAGTCAAAGTTAGAAGTGTGCCCCTCACCTGGGCAGGGTGCACTGTGCCTGTCCTCTCTGGTACCCTCAAAGACCACTTACCTCATGTGAGTGATGATGAGCGTTGTGCTGGGGATGAAGAAATCATCCACTCGGTCAAACTGCTTTCCCACTGGCTGAGTGTGGATTGTGTGATGTGGTACATTCCCACTGGCCAGGGTTATCACCTAAGCAGAACACACCCTGGTTAGACCTCAATAAGGTACTTACCAAATAGCACAAATTTTCATTTCATTTAGAGATGAAAAGAATCTTTCTTCCTGGCAATTGTTTGTGTAAACTTTTTATTGCTCCCCACAATTATTAAGCAGATTGCAATTCTGAAATTATTTTGCTTATTTCTAATACAAAATCTTCTATTTCTCTAAAAAAACAAAATAAAGAAAAATATAAGTCTTGAACACCATCAGCTTGAAATTAAAATAAATAGACAAAGGATCATCTTCATTATGAAAATCTTAACCTTCTAATGAGAAAAATAAAAGCAAGTATTCAGGTGGCGTAAGTAAGATAGGACAAAATCCTTCCTATACAGCATAGCTGGCAAAGTATTTTGGCTAAAAACTCCAAAATAAATCATCTAAAATATTTTGTATTAAAATATATCTTAGAACATATAAAATCACATTTTAAAGCACATTATTCCTAACATTTCTTAAAATAATTGATTTAATAAAGTTTTAATCAAAGAAGATTCTTCTTTTGTCATGGATTTTTAAACTTTTATAATTCATTAAAAAAGACTACATTTGAACTTTCTTATTCTTCTTATCCCTTTATCCACTAAGTTCTATCAGTTCATTCCTCATATTTCTTAAATTTCCACACTTTTTCTGTTCCTGCTGCACAACCATTGTCCTGTGCTGACATTTTAAAGGACTTTCTTTCCTTCCTCCAATTCTCCCCCTTTTAAATACTTTCTACATATGGTCACCAAATTAACTTATTAAACTGTTGACTGACTCCCTAAGTAAAATACTGAGGCTTCTTCAAGACTGAATTCTTTCCTTTGGTTTTTATGGCAGAAATAAACAGCATTTTTATTTTAAGGGCCTGTTTTACTGAAAGGGTGGTTTTCTTCATTCAAATGAATAGTTTCATTGAATTCCACTGGAAATCGCCATATTCATTCAAGAAAATAATTAGAATAGTCAGGATAGGTTGTTATGATATAGTCAAAAAATGAAATAGAAAATAAACCTTAAAGTCTTAGTGGCATAGAAATTAAAGACTTAGTTTCACACGCTACTTCCCCAGAGGGCTTTGGTAGGATATCTACCGTTATCACAGCATTCCAAGCTGAAAGAGTGGACTCATACTGTGAGTTTTTCAATTATAATACATTTGTTTGTCAGAACTAATTACATTGTTCCACCTAACCAAAAAAGTCCTACCATGTGTCATGAGGTGAGAAACACTAAGGAATTTGATTAAAAACCTTTAAAAACACTATCCCACTTTTATTAATAAAGAATACAACTGACGAAAATTGTCCTCAGATTTTAGCTATTCATAATAATGACTACAAGAATTGATTTAAAATCGAGAAGAGTAACAGGGAGGGAATTCTCCAAATTTTCTTCCCTTTAAAAGGTATGGTAGAATATTTTCCAGCTCCATCCATGTAAAAATAAAAGAGGTAAAGTC
>CAUYRH010028542.1:0-19235 GCA_963574655.1 Perodicticus potto
TCAGCATAGTTGATCAAAATGGGTTGAAAATATAATTAGCCAGTCTTTTAAGCCCCACAAACCCAGGAATGGATTAACAAGCTGTGGTATATGTACACTATGGAATACTATTCAGCCATTAAAAAAGATGGAGACTTTACAGCCTTTGTCTTAACCTGGATGGAAGTGGAACACATTATTCTTAGTAAAGCATCACAAGAATGGAGGAGCATGAATCCCATGTACTCAATTTTGATATGAGGACAATTAATGACAATTAATGACACGGTGGAGGTGAGGGAAGGGGAGAGCAGAGAGATAAAGAAGGAGGGAGGGGTGGGGAAAGGAAGAGCAGAGGGGGGAAGGAGCGAGGGGAGTGGGGTCTTGGTGTGTGCCACACCTTTTGGGGGCAGAACACGATTGTAAGAGGGACTTTACCCAACAAATGCAATCAGTGTAACCTGGTTTCTTGTACCCTCAATGAATCCCCAACAATTAAAAAAGAAAAAATTAGTCAACATTATAAGCAACTATATAAAAACTAAATTTTATGTCATGTGCTTTTTGAAGACAAAAAAGGATGGTCACTTTTTAATGATTTATTGTTGGTAGTATTACAATAATAATGACGTGCTAAAAACTTGCAATTGAAGAGGAGTTCATATCAACTCAGGACAAAATATTTTGGTATAAATAAACTAGCAAATAAATAAATAGCTAATTGTCAAATCTCATTGTTCAAATGAGAAGTCCTCTGTCCATTCAGGTAGTCTTTGATCTCTTAGGGAAGGTGATGGAAATTTTTGACCTTTTAGATTGTTTTTTTCCAAAAAAGAAAATATTCTTACCCATTATACAGCTGTCTGCAGACCACATTGCCATTCTTTCCTCAGTCAGAATTCTGTCTTTCTCTCTCAGCTTCTCCACTTACGTGTTTGAAGAAGCCAGCCCAGCCAGCTCATTGTGAGGGAGCCATTTCTTGAACCAGCCCACAGTTGGAGCTCCATGAGGGATACTCATGCCGGGATCAGTACAGTGCAAAATCCTAAATTCTCTCCCGAGCTTTCTTCATGTATTGTTTTCTTTGCTTCTCTGAGGGCCTTGCAGTTTTTCAGAACAGCCTTCTTATCTCTCTTTGCTTTTCTCCTTTTCGTCTTGGGCCTTCCCTTCCACAGCCGCCTTCAGACATTCTCAGTGAATTGTTCTCAGGAGATCTCTACCCTCCGCAGGTTTTCTATCTTTCGATGGTATGGCCCTTCCTGAATGGGTCAGTTCACTTTCTGAAGAAGAAATAAGAAAGTGCAAAAACTTACCAAATCCTTCCTCCTGTGTTTTCAAAAAAACTCCATTTGCTGCTTTCTGTTGTGTGTGCTTTTACAGAAATCCCCTTCCAAAATCAAGTCCACCTCGTATGCTTATCATTATTTTAATAAAACCTCCACAGAGCAAATGAATTTCATAGAATCGAGGGAAAAGTTTGCAGCAAATGGCGGACGATACTATTCAACAGGGAGCTCCTAAAAGTAGAGCAAATAGCACAAGACATTTTTGCAGTTTTCAATTTGTGGGAAAATGATTTCATTAGAGAGAAAGAGAGAGAGAGAAAACCATCAGTCAGGATGTGGGAGAATGCAGGCTCCTGGTGAGGCCGGCAGAGGAGACAAACTAAGTGTAGGGATGCAGATTAGGCCTCTGAAGATGAGGGTGTAAAAGGGATTTAATGGTGGGCTGGATTATAGAAATCCATGTAACAATGTTAAATAATTACAGTTCCAGCCGAGATCAAAGCACTGCTGATTGAACGCCCTCAAGCTGTTAACATGAAGTATCTTGAAGGGGGAAAAACCCGCCTCAGAGCTTGGTCAGCCTGGGCAGACAATGTCTGTGATCTGTGGAGGCTCCAACTGCATTGAAAGCACCAAGCGTGGGGGAGGAAAGATGGAGGAAGGAGACTGTTAGGGAATTTCTTCCTCTGGAGCTCTTGATCTCAAGACTGACTTTTAAAGCTGTTTGTAATTTGGTTGAAATGGCTAAAAAAAAATTTAAAGAAATCTACAATTGACCCTTTCTTTCACGGGGTAGATATTCATGCAACCTGTATCACAGATGTCAATGGGAAATTCTGTAATTGATTTCCTTACCAGTCTTGATTTTTTTCCCTTTGAGGAAAATTTTACTTTCTCAGCATATACTAGCGAGATAATGACTGTAGGTAAGGAAAACTGGAAAACATTTTTGTAGATGTATTTATCTGCAGAAGGAGCAAAAAAAATCTACACTGGCAAGCAAAAAAAAGTAACAATACATTGATGCCTGTGGGATTGTTTTGATTTCATGATGTCTCTAAGACATTATAAAAAGTAGAATCACAGAACCATTGAAATGAGTTCTAAAATGAGATAGCCATTTAAATTAAACCCAACCACACAAGTGATTTGGACAAACTGACTGTAGGGTTATAGCCACATGTACAATTATCAATCAATATTTACATTTACTCATTTATATAAAGGAAAGAGGGCAGCATAGTTTTTATATCTTACAGAATATTTACGTCTTGTATTCACTTCGCAACAATGAAATTGTTTACTGTTTTTAAGTCACACTGAAAATGCAAAGCCAACAAATATTAAAACCAGTGCCTGTAGTACCGTGATTACAGCGCCAGCCACATACACCGAGGGTGGTGAGTTCGAACCTGGTCCAGGCCAGCTAAACAACGACAACTGCAACAACAGATAGCCAGGCGTTGTGGTAGGTGCCTGTAGTCCCAGCTACTTGGGAGGCTGAGGCAAGAGGATTGCTTGAACTCAGGAGTTTGAGGTTGCTGTGAGTTAGGCAGACACCACAGCATTCTACCATGGTGACAGAATGAGATTCTGTCTCAAACAAAACAAACAAAAACAAACCATTTAAAGTATATTTATGGAAGCATTGTTTATAATAGCCTCACACTAGATTTTATCCAAACACCTATCAACAGAAGAATTATTAAATTATGATACAACGAAATATGTAGAATGGAATACAGCATCAAGAAAGAATAAACTAGAACATGTGATGACATAGATGAGTTTCATGACCATAATGTTAACCAACAGAAGTCAAACAAAAAGAATACTCACTTTTGTATTTATATTAAACTCAAGAAGACTGAAACTCCTCTACAGAGTTAGAAATCAGAATAGAAATGAGCATATAAAGGGCTTTTAGGGTACTGATAAAAACCATTCTGTTTCTTGATTTAGATGCTAGGTATAAGAATATTATGTCGATATTGTAAAAGTTCATCAAGTTTAAAATATTAATACTTTTCTTTTTTTTTTTTTTTTTTTTTGCAGTTTTTGGCTGGGGCTGGGTTTGAACCTACCACCTCCGGCATATGGGGCCAGCACCGTAGTCGTTGAGCCACAGGCACCCCCCTATTGATACTTTTCTGTATGCATTTTTAATTTAATAAAAAGTATAAAAACAACTAAAAAAAACTAGATTTATTTAAATTATACTTCTAGACTGTCTACAATACAAAATAAAAGTCTATAGTTGATATATATATAGTGGCGCTAAAGGGCACCATGAAAATTTGAAATATAAAGTTGAAAAACCAACTATCTAGAAGTGTTTTTATGATATTCCTGGAATTTTACTTGGAGAGAATTAAAGCTACTGTTTTAGTAAAGGGCATGGCATTTCTAGAACAATGCTAGCTTTAGACTCTATCGTGTGTGAGATTGAACTAGCTACGTCAAGAGAATTTTAAAAACATTTATGTGAGGAGATAAGCTACTGATTATTGATCTAGGTATTTCACATTCAACTCTTAGGGATTTCTATAGAAGTTGATGACTCATTTTTATTTATTTATTTATTTATTTTGAGACGTAGTTGCTTTGTCATCCTCAGTTGCCCTGGGTAGAGTGCTGTGACTTCATAACTCACAGAAACTCCCAAACTCCTGGGTTCAAACAATCCTCCAGCCTCAGCCTTCTAAGTTGCTGGCACTACAACTGCCTAACTCACAGCAACCTCAAACTCCTGAGTTCAAGCAATCCTCATGTCCAGCTAGTTTTTCTACTTGTAGTAGAGACCTATTCTCATTCTTGCTTAGGCTGGTCTCAAACTCCTGATCTTAAGCAATCCACCAGCCTCAGTCTCCCAGAATGCTAGAATTCCAGGTGTGAGCCACTATACCCGGCTGATAACTTCTTACAGAAAAATTCATATAGAAAAAAAAATCCGAATTTTTTGATTAATTGAGTGAAATTTTTCCTAATTTAAGTGTATTTGCCTAAACATTCAGGCAGGGTATGTTAAAAATGAGGACTTTCTGTTGTCTGTCTCCTTCTATTATAGGAAGTAACACCTATCAAGGGCCTTGCCTCGTTAAATCTGTATGATGAGTGGTTTAACTTCATGGCTTCTCTTAGGTAGAGGTTTTATGACATTACATTTAATTTTTAATATTTTAATATGAATGCATTTCCTTTGCCAGACTAATTTTTATTTTTATAAGGGTACAGATACGTTAGCTCTAGCATCTTTTCTCATCTGTGGAAAGCATCATTGCTTGTCTAGAAAACATTAATTTAAATTCATATTCAAGTGGTATTGGAGAAAATGATAAGAAATTATAGGATTACACTATTTTAGTGAACGTATATTGAATAGTCTCCAAGCAATTTTAAACAACAATAAAAACTTAATATATATTAAGGTAATTTCTACTACCTACCAGCTAATTATTAGTCAATTTTATAGTTTCCCACATTTTTATGTTTAGGATGTCAGTGATACTTTAAAGTTGGTTTGATTTATTTAACAGCTGGAGAATTTGATTATCTTACTTCTGTTTTCTTTTCATTGTGCTTTTTATCTACATATATACAAAATACTTTTTCTCATGTCTATTTTCATAGGTCCTTCTGTACTACGGAAGGTTTTAATATACAAAGGGGGTTCATTTACTGCCCAACTTACCTGAATTACAATGTTGCTAATTTAGATTGTAACTTTAATTTTTTGTTTGTTTAAATTAATATTATCCTGCCCCACATATCAGCACATACTGAAACTAAATGCCAAACAAAATGATTTTTCAGGTTGTCTTATTTTTTCTTTTTGAAGAAGTTTGTTGTTCTAGGAGTACAGGATTTGTGGCTATTGATGAATCCAGGACCAAACAAAAATTCTGAAATTATAATAGGGAGGAAAAAGACTAGACTATTTACTCAGATAAAACTGGGTTCAGGTCTGCTGAAAAAGACTAGAGTATTTGCTCAGATAAAACTGGGTTCAGGTCTGTCTCAGGTCTGCTTACTAGATGAGCGACGATGGAAATTTTGCCTAAGTGCTCTGAATTTCAGGTGGCCACGATGCCTATCTCATACATTCGTAGTGAGAGTTACACAAGGTCAAGTGGAACATCCTATGTATTTCATCCCAGCCAAGCTGCATGGATGGGTAGATGGAAGATTCCTGAGAATGGCCCAATAGTTTTTACTGTTAAATACAAATGATTACAAAGTTGGAGTGGAGAGCCGTGACCTTGGTTCCCACAGTTTCTAAATAGATTCCTTGTCCTAATACAACTCATTTTATCAAAGTGATAGCTAAGAGTCTTGACATGAGAGTGATTTGGGCCAAATTACACTTTGTCTCTGATCCTCAGTTTTCCCTTCAGCAAATGGGCCTGATCACAGCTGCGCTGCAGTGCGAGTGTGTCTTGACCATGGAAACAAGGCTCGCAGAGTACACATGCCTGGCACGTACGGAGTTACTCTTCCTGCTGTGTTCTGATATCCCCGTCAAGGACCACTGATAGTAACAGGATTTTTAAAACTGCGACTCCCAGTGAGTTAATACATATTGAATTTCTGCATAGAACAGAAATTCTGCTAGTTACTGAGAATACTGTGGTCAGTAAGACACATGCCATTGCTGGCCTCATGGGGCTTGCCCTCCACTGTGGAAGCTATTTAAAATCCAGTTAGTCACTGTGAGATATAATGTATAAGAACGTATTTTGACATTGACCATTTAAATGATTATAAAAATTAATAGACTAAATCCTTGCAGAAAATAGAGTGATTATGGTTTCATGGAAGGAAAAGGATGATTTGGCAAATTCTGCTTATCACTTTCAGAAAGTTAAGCTTTTCTCGCTGTTACTACCCCCAAAACCTTTTTAAAGGAGCATTTCTCATTTTTCCGGCACCACTGCTGTTCCCACTTTCCCTCAGACCCCTCTCCTTGCTCTTCCTTGGGCTCTCCTATCACCCCTCAGAGTCCCCTCGTTATCTCCTGGTTCAGGGAACCCAATTCCTTCCACACTGTTCAGGTCTCCCAGTTGGACGACTCTTGTGTATTCAGTTATGCTCTTTGCCTTCCCTTCCCTTTCCCTTTCCCTTTCCCCTTCCCTTTCCTCTTCTTTAAAGACAGAGTCTTCACTCTGTCACCCTCAGTAGAGCGCCCAGGCATCATAGCTCACGGCAGCCTCAAACTCTTGGGTTCAAGTGATCCGCTTGCCTCAGCCTCCTGAGTGTCTGGGACTATAGGTACCCACTACAGCACCTGTCTACTTTTAGAGATGGGGTCTTGCTCTGGCTCAGGCTGGTCTTGAACTCGAGAGCTCAGGCAATCCACGCATCTCGGCCTCCTAGATTGCTGGGATTACAGGCCATGAGCACTTTTTCTCGTACTTGTCACTCGCTCGTCTCCTGTTGCCCTCAGGAGTCTTCCTAGTATCACTCAGTACTCACCTGCCACTTGTCTGTGTTTCCTCCTGCAGTGCTCCTGTTATTTCCTCTGTCTTATTGTACTTGTGGCCATCATCTCCTGTAAGTTCATGGCCATCTCTGCCCAAAGAATAATGTCCTGCATCAAATGTGTCAACCTCCTACAACCACACTTTATTCCTTTGCATTACCCACAATGGCGCACACTCAGAAATTGCCTTCTCTAGGCATAACCATCTGGGCATTTCCTTGGAACCTCATCGAGGAGCTTGCACAGCTCCTGGCTTCATTTTTGGTAATTATTCAGTCCAACATCCATAACATACTATTTCAACATTACTTTCACTAGCACCTTAGATGTCCGTGACCTCTATATACCTGGCTTCTTATGGCTTTACTGTGATGTTGGGGTATAAATAGTCTCCATACCCTATACCTATATCACTAGAGAAAATAACAGCTTAGCTGTGTATTAATCTGTGTAGCACATAGGCACTTTGGCACACACTTAAAAAGCAACATCCCAGGAAATCCTCTCCACATCCCGAGGACTAGAGAAAATTATACAACTTCTTTTTGGCATTATTGCAAATGCAGGATATTACTAGTTGTATTTATTCCCTGATAATCTTATTTATCAATCTCCACGGTAGTTGTTCGAAGTCTCCAATCTTTGAACCAGTAACACTGTTTCTTCTGTACTTTAATTTCAACTAGTCTGCTGAATAGAGAACAGTTGTTTTTGATGCGAGAGGTTTCTTCTTAAAGACCTTTCTACATTCAAACTCTCATTTGTGCCACGGTGGGGGGACACGATTTGGTCAAAGCAGGGAAAGCTCTTCAGAGCACACAGATCTGGAAACACCGTAGCTTAGAGGTCTTACAACCACTTTGATCAGAGAGCCATGTTGCCAGAAATATTTCCCTATTATCTGTGCCCACTTATGTAATAAGTTTTGCCAACTTCAAGGTGAATCTGCTTTAATGTTGCCTTTAATTTTCTCGGTCTGATCTCTGATATTTCAGATGCTCCCTCTTAAATTAATTGCTGCTTGTGATTAAAAGAAAAGGTCCTCACTGTTCTGCAAGGACTTCCTGTAATGAACTTAGCTTTTTGTTTCACATCTTCTTACTCTCTTATCCTTTGCCTCGCTCTCTATCTCAATTCCCTGCTCCTTTTTATCAGAGTCTGCCATTTACCTGCTCTCTTCAATTTCTGCCTAGCTGCTTTTTTCTTTATCTGACCATCTTTCTGCAATTTATGTATTCCACCAATATTTTTTGAGCACATAAGAATGTGGAGAGTCAGGCTGACTTCAGATATTGGCCCCCTCTCCTCCTTGCTCTGAGATCTTGAGCAAGTCCCTTGATCTCCCTGTGCCCATTTTTCTCATCTGCAAAGCAAGAACAATGATAATTGTACCAATAATAAAACAGAATGCTAAAATTTCTTGTGAACTTCTCACAGGTCAGTAAGTTTTAAACATTTTGCTTGTATTAATTCATTTCGTCTCATAAAACACTATGATGTTACCTATCGCTCCTACGTTTCGCTTATAAGGTTATGTGTTTTCATAATTTGCTCAATGTCAAAAAGCTACGTAGTCGTCTGAGAGTTGAATGAACTCATTTATATAAAGTGCTTACCAAAGTGCCTGTCACAGAAGAAATGCTCAAAAACTTTCAGCTGTTATAATGATTATTGCCATTATAAATATTCTCATTTGATTACCTAGTAAGTACTTAAAATATTTGCTGTTTTACTGTAAATATATAAACCATGATGCTAGGTGCCCCAAGAGAAGAAGATATGAGATCTATATATACACACGCACGTCTATGTATATCTCAGAAAGATACTTGCAGTCATGTTTATCACAGCACTAGGCACAATAACAGAGATATGGAATCAGTCTCAGTGTCTACATATGGATTATTAGGTAAAGAAATACTATATATATTTATATATATATACAGTAGAATACTATACAGACATGAACAAAATGTAATCATGTCTTTTGCATGACTAGAACTAAAGGGCATTGTCTTAAGTGAAACAACTCAGAAAGAGGAAGTTAAATACTTCACGTTTTCTCCTGTAAGTGTCTACGTGAACGCAGAATGTGGAGTGATGGATATCAGAGACTAGAGGGTGGGAGGAGGGTAGGCAATGAGGCGTGACCTGGGGGTACAATGCGCATGACTCAGGTGATGGGGCACTAAGCTGCAGACTTCACTACACAACATATTTGTGTAACACAATTGTTCTTGTACCCCTTAAGTTTACACAAATACAAAGCAATAAAGCTTAAAAAAAAAGTTAAGATGGATATACTGGCAATCTTTAAGAAACTTACAAAATATATTAAAGAACTCTTAAGAATAAATTATTTGCTCTTCCTTTCTAGATCCCCTTTTTCCTCCTTTTCCTTCTTCCCCCACCTGCTCTCCCATACTTCTTTTAAATTTCTTTGAGAGAGAGGGAATAGCACAAAGTTTAAAAAGACAGACTCAGGAGCCAGGACACCTGACTTCCTGCACACCTTGACTCCTGCTCTTTAGGTGGGTGACCTTTCACTAGTACATTAACTTGGCCGTGCCTCAGTATTTTCATCAATAAAATGGACTAAAAATATGTCTACCTTGTAGGGTTAGTGGGAATGTTATAACAAATGTGATTTACACGTAAAACCCAAATGAGTAGCACCTGGAGACAGTAAACATGATGGAAGTGGTAGCTGGTTTTTCTGTCTTTACTTATTTAACAGCAAATATAGAAGTGAACGGTCTTGAATGTATGTTTTTATTGATGGAATTGATTATTCCTTTTTATGTTCCCTGTCCTTAATTTAAACATATTTAATATTTTACATTGTTTCCTCTTACAAATTACTACATTAAAATATTTTCAATTGCCTATTGCTATTAATATTTCTGATGAAATGATGGCTCACATGTGAATTCAAAGATTTGTCGCTCCAGCTCTGTAAAGTCTAGCTTTCGTTCATTTGATTGATTATCACAGACTTAAAACCTTTCTTCTGTAGGTCTTATTAGAAACAGTTTCTGATTATTTCTTTAACCTTTCTCAGTTTGTTAGTTTTTCTATTCATGCAAGTTGTTAGGCACCTTTTCTTCTTTGGTTGTTTTTATCTCTGACTGTCATTGGCACACTATGAACGTGCTCAGTCTCAGCTTCAGAACAGATTTGGGCAAAGTCACGATTTTGTGTGTAAGTGATTGGAATATGTTTATTGACCACTTTCAAGGTTTGGAGTCACAAAGATAAGTAAGATAACGCCATTGATAGCTCAGTTGCTTACTGCCTGGATGGAAGAGAAGCAGAGACAGACTTCATTTGAATTTTTCATGGTTGCTACTATTTTAGGAGTATAATGAAAATCCCATAGAGGGACCAAGAAATCGCAGTCATTTCTGGACTAAGGTGATATCACGTTACCACTGTATGATTGGGCAAAATCTCTCTGGATGTGGAGGGCATAATTTACTTAGTTAATTCACAGTGGGATTAGCAAGGTGTCAAGTCTGACCATCAGTATGTAGCTGTGCTAATATATTTCTCTCAAAGTCTGAGGACCAAGGGGCAGGAGATGGGGGAAGGTGCAATGAGAACCTTTATGTATTCTCCAAATAGAAGCTTGCTTGTTGAGAGCTTCTTTTTATGTTGCCTACTGATATCAACTATTCTCCAATGGTTACTCAGAATTTCGGTTCTGACTAGAGCAGATGCTCTGTTTAATTATAACTCTATCTGAAGTATCACTAAATTTTAATGCACCTGCATAGAGCCTTTTTCATAAAATAATTTAGATTAAATTGGTGGGGTTTGACATCACAAAAATCATTTGGATTATTACTCAAAACCCCAATTTCTAGCCCCGCTGTTTCACAGAATGTGGTCAGTAGATTACTTGAGCATGGCCCAGATACACTAAATCAACAAAAGTCATAAATTTTATGCACAGTGATTGTTGGGAAGCTATAGAGACACCTACAGAATAAATAAGAGGCCACTGAGGCTTGATGTCTTACGCTTAATATGGCAAAACTTATGAGAAAAAGTAGATCTTCATCAGTACCCCAAATGCCTTTAAAGAATCAAAATAATATTACTTACATAGTTGTAAACATAAGTAGAGTCATCTCTTGCTCCTCGTTGGCTTGGTGCAACCAAGTTAAAATATGAAAGCTACTAAGGAATCTGAAATTACTGAATTATCAATCCACTGCTTCATCCAAGTAATGTCCCTGATGGTTTCCTTATAAAATATTTTATTCTCAATGAACATGACAGAATACATGTCATTGACTCATTAGTGATTATAGTTAATACAAATTAGTCTTACAATGGAGAAGAATTTAAATATGAAAAAGTAACTGATCTCTGACTTTCGAATACTCTTTGTATATTATATTTATTATCCCTTTTATTTATTTTTTAAAAATATTTGTTTTTTTTTTAATTTCTGGTTAATGTCAGGGTACAAACAACTAGCTCACAAACAACTAGGTTACAATATTTGCATTTGTTAGGTAGAATCCCTCTTATAATTATGTCTCACACCCAATAGGGGTACCATATACTTTTTATTTCATTCATCTCGAACATGTCTTCCCTCTTTTCTCCTAAACTGATCATCTTTTAAGATACAATTCATGACTTTGTATCTATCTGTCTTTTGCTGGTGGGGGACTCTGTGGTATCCGTAATTCATGTGTTCATTAAGTAATCAAATGCTGTTCTATGAAATTTTTATCTCTGGTTGTTGTAAATTGATGTTTACGATATCATTTTAAATATTTTCTATGTGTATGCCTTAATTCCGTAACTACCGGAGTACTTGTTTATTTCCCCAATAGAGTCTACCCCATGTCTCAATAACAGCAAATCCTCAGAAAATATTTAGTAATTTGAGTTCTATTCAACTCTGGTTGACTGAGATCAGTTAAAGGAGGAAAGAAAAGAATCAGGTATGCCACCGAGGGCTTGAAAAGGAACAAAGACAGAGTTTAAAGCTCATTAAATTAGGATTGCTATTTTAACAAACTTTTTCTATCTGGAGGAATTCTTCAAAAGCACTTGAGTTGGAGGAATGTATGTCTCTCCTACTTCCAAAGCCTCCATAAACACAAGTACTCAGAAAAAGTACTTTGTAGTAATGCATATATTACCCATGAATATATATGCCAATGTGTGTTTACATATGCTTATGTGTATGTATGAATATACGTACATAGACACACACTCAAACAGTATGTATAATAACCCATGCATACATACACACGTGTGCATTTGTGCTTTCAGTAGTAAGGAAAGGGTGGAATCAACTCTGTTCTTCAGTTTGCAGCTTAGTTTGGAAAAGTTCCAAAGCACTTACAGGGCTCTGCTGCCTTAAACAGGCTACCCTGCCATATGGCAGTTTTACTGTGGTGCTTTCGTTGTAATTGATTTATATGAGATTATGATGATATGTTTGATAGTCCATTAACGAAGTGACTAAGCTAAGTTCTTGACTACTGGATATGCTCCTGTAGGAAATGTAAGATTTTTGTTTTTAGTGTTTGGTTTCAGTCTTTGTTTCTCTTTTTGCTCCTTTGTTTTTATATCTAAAATTTCAATGCCAGGGGGAAAATGTTGTATGGTGGTCTTATATTGAATCACTTAGCTTTAAGGTTGAGAAAAACTTAGGACGTGGATCGTCTTCCATCTTCAGTCCAGCGATTGAGACGCAGTAGTTTTCAGTTATCCTTCTGGACAGGGGTCAGGTAAATCCACTGTGAATTAAGTGGCTTAATTTCAACCAACAGTTTAAGGTGTTATCTGTATTTTTAACTGAGATGCTAATGAGCAGCAAAATTTGGAGATTTGTGATCTTTCCTCTAATTTTCTTTCTCTCCCTTTTGTTTCAATTTTCATCAGGTCAGTAATAAGTAATGACCCGGAAGCATTCACCTAAAAAATCTATAACCCCCCAGATATTCAAAAAAGTGAACGAGGATTCGTTGGAAAATTTATGTCATTTATCTTCTTATAGTCTAATTTTATAATCATTACCTATTATCCATTAGTGAATATGCAATTACATAATAATTTGCAAACCCCATAGGTGAATATTTAAGATCAAAGCAATTAAAACCATCTGATGATTAGTCGAGTGTGGAAGATACTGTGTGAGAGAGGGTGGCTTTAAAAATAGTCAGGGTAGATGAAAATCCCTTCTCTCAATTCAAGCATAACAAACAGCGTTCGCTGCTGCTGTTTCTTTCTTTCTTCCTTTTTTTTCTCTTTTTGGTCAGAACTTCCCAGGCCTGTTGCCTCAGGGAAACCCACCTCCTTCTGAGTGTCGGGGCTTCTCAAAAGCACCTCATTCTGTGATTGAGTAGTCTGTATCAATTCAGTCAGAATAAAAGAACGTCCATATAAGCAAATAAAATGTGGATTTAATACAAAGCTCCTGATTTATTGAAAAACATTGGCTAAAAGTACTTCATTTCTTTTACTGCTGCAATAAAGAGATTTTACAGTTAGTAACATATAACTTAGAGGAGTGACAAATTTGGTACTTAAAAAATATTTAGGTTAAAAACAACCCTGTCACTTCTACTAAGTCATTTTTAGAGTGTAATCATTTTAATTCTTCCCTCTCTAATTTTATAACCAGGAGACAACCTTTCCGAGGAAAATCCCTAACCCCTTGTAAAGTTCCTCTCTGCTTCTCATCGTTACGACCCTCAGCCAATGATCAGTTTGAAGTTGTGTTTGACCTAGAAATTAGGAAACACTTTGGTGCTCCTTCTTGGTACTCTGTGCACATAAATAAATACCATCAATTTTAAACGGCTTGAATGTACAAATTTAACATCAAACCTTTGATTGTTAGCAGAGATCAAGGGTTTAAACTGCTTAGTGCTTGTGATTTGTGAGGAAATGTTAAATGTCCAGTAACAATGCTACAGCCAAAGAAAATTTGCAAATGCCAAAAGATTTAAGCTGTGGAAGAAACTGGCTTGGTTTTAAGATAATTTTGGATATGAATGGTTATGGATTTCCGTGTGAATCAGAAAAGAATTTTTCACTTTGTCTCTGGAAGTCTTTAGGGCACAGTTTTTCATGTGAATTAAATGGTGATAACAAAATGGAATTTTTACCAATTAACTGTGTAGCTCAAGCGGCTAAGGTGCCAGCCACATATACCAGAGCTGGCGGGTTCAAATCCAGCCTGGGCCTGCCAAACAACAATGACAACTACAACCAAAAAATAGCTGGGCTTGTGGCTGGGCGCCTGTAGTCCCAGCTACTTGGGAGGCTGAGACAAGAGAATCGCTTAAGCCCAGGAGTTGGAGGTTGCTGTGAGCTGTCATGCCAGGGCACTCCACCCAGGGCGACAGTCTCAAAAAAAAAAAAAAAAAAAGAAGAAGAAGAATCTTTCTTGTCTTGCAAATCTACTTTCACTTTTCACATTTAACTTTGGGATTTATTTTAAGAAAGCAGAAGTTTCCAAAAATGAGTCTTAAAAACACAGAGTGAGAAAGTGGTGCTTAAAATGAGATTTGCAACATAAATACGTAGGCAATTTTATAAAACAACAGATAGCCAGAGTTACAGAGTTAGCATTTCATGGACTAGCTTTGGTGATCTTGATACTTTTTGAATTCCCTATAAGAGATTTTGATGTTCATCTAACAGTTACGTCAAAAGCATTTATCATCAATATTTCTTCTGGAAAATATCGTGTGTTACTATTTGCAGGTCCCCATGTGACATTTATTTGCTTTTAAAATGGTTCTTTTCAGAACCATTTGACTAACCTCCCCATCATTCCCTGGTAGCTGTCTAGAGCAGCAATCCCCAACCTTTTTAGCACTGGGAACTGGTTTCAAGGAAGACAATTGCTTTCGTGGGCTGGGGTAAGGAGGGAATGGGGAGCAGAGCTTTTCTGGTGGTAGGAGGGGTGCGTCCCAGTTCCTGATAGGCCAGGGAAGCCATCCTTGAGGCTAATGTCATGGATGATTTTCATTCTTCTCCTAACTGACTGGACACTTTGTAGGATGTGAACCTCTATTTTGCTTCCTATGTTACTACTAGTCATTAGTATTATATGTAGCCCGTTATAGGCAATTAATATTTACTGAATGAATATAGAGCTTCACTTATTGCTCTTTGCAATTAAAATGTTCTTTCTTAGAGTTAGGATAATGAAATGGTGATTTGGATGGGGCTGGGGCTAGGCGTGGTCACTGCAAGTGCTACAGCTTTAAAGTGTCTCCATCCTGGCACAAGGCCTGGTTGCATTGAGTCCCAAGGTGTTTTAAAAGGCAGTTGATAATGGAAGCCCCCGAATACTTGCATGCCCTATATGTGGTCTTCATTTGCTCTTACACCTATGCAAGTGTAGTTGACATGGAAAAACTGAAAATTTTGCAGTAGAAAAACATAACTCAATGACACAGTAGTAAAGATGTACTTTGACATATTCAACTGGTACTGGATTTCTGATGCATGTTTCAAGAGTTTGGGAATTAGGTGAACTTGTGTTTAATATTTGTCACTTCAGGGATACAGTGCATTTACCTCAGGGATAAGGATAGTGTAATTTTGACTCCAGAGAAAATGAAATTTTTCAAGACTCTGAGCACAGAACTCTGATCCAGTTTTGCAAAGCAATAATGAGCCATTGACATAACTCTATTTCATTGCTTTCCTAATTAGACATCTTCCCCTTCAAAGGCTGCTGACCAGGGCCTGAAGCTCACACCCCTTAGTTCAGGTGTGGGCCCCAGCCCCTGTGCTTTTAGGGAACTGCTTTATCTTCTCCAGTGTAACGTCTCTTTGTTTATAACGTTAAATATTGGTTTAAAGAGATGTGAAGACTGAATGACAATATGTGCTGAATTTTTCATGTAAATTGTGCTGTAAAAATGCTTCGCAGACATTGTTTCCAAATACCAGTTTCTACGTACCCAACTTAGTCTGTAAGTGTGGGATGTGTCAGCAGAACTGACCATCTTCTGCTCTCCCTGTGATCTGGTGACACTCCACCCCAGACCTATCCGTGCCAAGGCTAGGGGTGACTAAAGTAATAACACCTCTCTTTTCTCTTTCCTGGTTGCTCTTCATCATCATGCAACAGATATTTACATGTCTAGAGAAACACAGAAATATTTTGGAGTGATAAGTCACTCATCCTTTTCAGTGTTATCCTTGGAGGTTATAAGAGTCTGAATTTTGTATCCTATTCTTAACTGCCTCGAAAATGGGGAAGTCACTGAGTTGTCTTATTCTGAGACTAATTTTACGTTGACCTAATTTTAGGATATTCAGATGGAAGTTTTAAAATTCAGGCTGATGTGTGGAAGCTAGTGTCATAGAACACAAACAAAAGATTAGGGCATATGTTTTATTTGATTTCCTTCTAACTGTCTTTTGAAACTGCAGAAAATAAGTGTTTATGTTTTATTTTAAAACTGTCATTTTTTCCAAATTCGGTTGCTTTTTATTAGGACTACACAATTCTTGAGGGCAAGTGCTTTTTTAAAGATGTAGATGTTACTCTCTAATTCTTCATGTTATACACAGACAGTAATGGACAAAAATATGCTAATTTGTCCAAACAATTTAAAAAATGCTAATGTCTTTAATTAGTTTTAAGAGAAATGCAACTTAGTGACATTAATAGTGAAATAGTAATGCTACCATTCTTGAAGCACAGTGGTTAGGAATCAGCTACTATAATCAAGGAGGAAATTGTAGGAAGAACTTGTTGCATTTCCTTTTTTTTTTTTTTTTTTTTGCAGTTCGTAGGCTCCATTATTACTGGAAATGAAAGAAAATTGAACATTGCAGGAAGTAAAAGCCATTAGAAGTTTATCTGCCTGACAGAATCCACCACATCAGTTTTTTTATAATCAGCAATGTGTTATGAAATGTTTACAAAAATCATGACCTTATGCTTGGTGTGCTTTTTGGGATGATAGCTAATCCTCTGTCAGACCTGTAACGTACAATCAACCCATTTTTTCTGTGTATCAGATGCTGTGCTTATATTAAAGGCTTTTTCTGTTTCAAAGCTGCTTTGATTACATTGCTTAAATCAAAGCACTGAGATGTTGGGGAGTCACTTGAACTCCCTGGAGCATCGAATAATGGTAGCTAGCCAGGATGGACGTCCAGGTGTTACCGTGATCATCTTGTGACAGCGTGAGACTATGGAAGTACATTGTTTCCTTGTCAGTGGCTTTTCTCCTAGGTAGCTGCTCTTTGCTTCATTTGACTAAAGTACATTTTAAATTCTGCTTCACGGTTTGCAGGGGAGCAGAGAGCAACCATGGATCTTAAGCCCAGCTCTCTGAACTTTTTATGGTGTTTGTAAGAAAAGAGCAGGAGGCCCCCCGAGGAGAACTGATATCTAATTTGCCACTTCTTTCTTTCGTTCAGAATCATTTCATCTTCCCATGCATGCTTTCGTGCACGTATTTTCCACTTACACGGCAGTTACCTGGCACAGCTCTGTGCCTACGAATATAACAATATCTAAATGATCTCGGGGATTGTCACCAGTATCACTGTGGATTCCAGGTGCATGTGCTACCTCAGAGAAAGGAGGTCATGTAATCTGCAGTTTCTACTCTTTTGCTTAAATCCTTAATATCAAGTAGACTTTTATTTCCATCTTTAATCCAAAAGTATTTATTGAGTTCATACAAGGGTAGAGTATGAAACTAGAATGTAAAATTAATTCAAGGAAAGAGCATATTCTACAGAAGTTGAAATGATCCCTTCTCCCTTTGGGGAGAAAAAATATTTTCTTAAATAATAACTACAGATGATGGCTGTTTCCTGAATTGAGGAATGATGGCATTGTGGGATTCCATTTACAAGAGAATCCAGTTCACAGAATAAATGGGAGCAAAGGTCAGAGTAAGACTCATTTAGGAGAGAACATTTTACATCATGCTTTCAGTGTAAGAAAAATATTTTTAAAAACTTGGGCTATAGTACCTCCCTTAATTTTATTTGTTATGCCCATTAGTCTGTTTGAACTTCCGTAACGAAATACCTTAGATTATGTGACTTAAACCAGATAAATTTATTCTCTTGCCGTAGTATGGGCTGGACACCCAGGGTCTGAGTGTTAGTGCGATGTGCTTCTGGCCGGGGGGCTTCTTCCTGGCCCGCTTCTAGCTTGTGCTCACGTGACCTTCACTTGGGGCCGTGAACCTGGAAAGGGTGGGAGCCCCTTCCTCTCTTCCTCTTCATGTAAGGACTCTAACCCTACTGGGGAGGGTCCTACCTTGATTAGCTCATTTAACTTTCATTTTTTATGTAAAGGCCATTATCTGCCTACTGTCACAAAGGTTAAGGCTTCAAAATATCAATTTTGGACGTTGTTCAGTGCATACAACTCCTGAGGGGTCTGTTTTGCGAATGGCATCAATGGAGTGAGACTGTCTGAAGGGGGACCGGCGTCTGAGTGCCACGCAGGTGTGAATCTCACACAGTCCCTCTGCTGCCTTCCTCTGTATCCAGGACAGACCAGAGCGTCAGTTTGGAGCACAATCACAAAAAGCAGTGTTGGAGCAAAAGCTAACTCAAGTTCAAAATAACATCATCACCCACAACAATTTAGAGCCCCCAATAATGGGGAAAGTCTCCATTTGAAGTTTGCTTCTGAATTGATGCTGCAGGGCTGAGTAGATGGGCAGTTTGCAACATTTCACACATGCACTGAAATCATCTGTATTCCCTTATTATTTGGTGCAGATTGCATTCATATCAAACGTTTTAATTCGTTCAGATTGTCAACTGTTTTTCTGCTTGATTGACCGATTCTGGCAAGATATCTGTTTGCATTTCCCATCGTGGGCAGGGAATTGTCAACTTTTCTCTTATAATTCACTAAATTTTTGTTTTGTGTATTTTGAAGCTATGCGTTAAGTGTCCACAAATTTTTATTTCCTAGTGAATTATTAGTTCAATAATTATCTCACTACTCTCTTGATCCTTAATGATAATTTGGCCATAATTCCATTCACTCTGATGTAGAAATTTTCTTCCTTTTTTAAAATTAAATCATCATTGTGTACATTGATGCATTTATGGGGTTCAGTGTACTGATTTGATATACAATGTGATATGCTTACATTAAACTGATTAACACATCCATCATGATTATATCCTTTTCTTAATAGTTTTTTTTTTTTTTAATTGTTGGGGATTCATTGAGGGTACAAGAAACCATGTTACACTAGTTGCATTTGTTGGGTAAAGTCCCTCTTAAATTGAGTTTTGCCCCCAAAAGGTGTGGCACACACCAAGGCCCCAACACCCCACCCCCCTCGCTCCTTCCCTCTCTCTGCTCTTCCTTTCCCCACCCCTCCCTCATTCTTTCTCTCTCTGTTCTCCCCTTCCCTCACCCCCACCATGTCAATAATTGTCATTAATTGTCCTCATATCAAACTTGAGTACGTGGGATTCATGCTTCTCCATTCTTGAGATGCTTT